>JAODLM010000640.1:0-185253 GCA_036937905.1 Salvia rosmarinus
TAGATCGGATTAAGACATGAGATAAAGATGTCTCGCAAGTCATGGCGACTTAACCTACATCAAGCTCTTAGTCGAGCTTTGATATCGAGGCAAAGAATGCTCAAGACAAGTTTATACCCCTCGATCCACGTAATGTTGGTGACAAAGGAAAGAGGAAATGGAAGACAATTTTAAGAATAACTTCAACCGGGGAAATTTTAGCAATACAAACAATCAAAGACCATGGCAAGGTAACATGGCACCCCAAGGACAAGGCTGGAAGAGACCAGTGTTTTCTCCACCCACGGGAGGTCCACCAGAACAGATAAGGACAACTCCCTGCCCAAAATGCAATAGGATGCACCGGGGTATATGTATATGGGGCAATGTTAGGTGCTATAAATGTGGCGTAAAGGGCCACTATGCAAATGAATGCCCCGGAATACGTCCAGTAAGAATGGTAAGGAAAAATCAACAAGGCCAAATCAAGCAACTCAAAGCTATACAGTACTACCCTAGTATGAGCCGTAGCAACAAAGGCAATACCAACAGCGGTAAGCACCCGACCAATAACAATCAGCTCAGGCAAGAAACTATGCGTTAGATCAAAGGCTGAACAAACAAAACCAAGGAGACCTAGAAGGTATGGGAAACTTCTCATCATACCTATAATACTTTTATTCAATACAAGTACGTCATATCTTTAACAAAAGAGCATGCGTGGATGCTAGAGCTTAAGTTTAAATGAGTAAATCGGAAAAACAGGGATCTTTTCAAAATAGAAAGAACTAGGACTATCACGCTTGCTGCTCGAACTTAGACTTGAACCTAGAATCACTAGAGATCTAGCGAATCGCTTGAACATTATAGCTATGAGGAACGTAGACCTAATTTTAGGAATAGATGGGTCAAATCGAAAACCATTCCACAATCTCATATGAGGAAATGAAATTTTGTTCCATTGTCAAGGACAAGAAGCTACCAGGTCCATGGAATCTATATGAGAGAGAAAATCTCAATAATATCCACACTACATCTAAAGAGAATGATGAATAAGGAAGAATGTCGACCATTCCTTGGTCATCTAACCAAGGAGAGAAGCAAAGGTAAAGATCGAGGAGATGGAAATTATTTGAGAGTTGCCAAACATTTTTTTGCAAAATACCAAGAATATACCCCGATAGGCGCTAGAGATTATCTATGAATCTAGAACCATGATTAGCCGTATCAAAAGCACGTAGAATGAATGGCTTCAAGGAAGTTGGAAGGGACAAGCTGACAATGTACCCAAAATGGCTTTCAACAAGTTATAGCCACTATGAGCTTATAGTGATGCCGTTGACACTAACACACGTATTAGCTATATTCTCGAACCTCAAAATCGAAAGTGTTCCATCCTTACTAAGACAAATTGTCTTAAGTTTTCATAAGATGATATTCTCATCCATTCAAAGAGGAAGAAAGGACCTAAGTAGCACTTGAGGACTATTTTACAAACTTTAAGAGATGAATAATCCTTACCAAGTTTAGTGAATGGGAAGTTTAGCTTAAAGAAGTAATGTCCCTCGACACGTGGTGTCTTCGTATGAACTAAAATAGATTTAGCTAAGGTTAAAGGGATTTAAGAAAGTATGCCTCGATAAGACCACATTGTTTAGAAAGATTATGTGTTTTAAACAGTAATGAACTTAGAGATAAAATCATGAGGAAAGATCATGATAACCTTATACCACCCCCTCAGGCGGTATTATGATGTATCAAAACTTAGAAGAAAAATTCTAAATAGAAAGATATGAATTGAGATGTAAACTCATTCATTAAGCGTCGACTTGATTGCCAACAAGTAAAGGCACTACATTAACGACCTTATGAGAAGTTACAGCCGTTGGAAGTATCCAAAAGAGGAATGTGATGATATAGTAATGGATTGTGTAACAAGCTTACCAAAGTAAAAAAGGAAGCACTGCTATATGGGTAGTAGTGGAACGACTTGCTAAATGCGCTCATTTTCGACCTGTTCAAGTTACTTATAAAGGTAATATGCTAGCTTAGTAAAACGTAAAAGAAGTCGTACGTTTACAAATAATACCAAAATCCATTATATCCGATAGAAATTCCAAATCCTAAGTTTAGACTAGTTACAAAAGGGTTAGAGGCGATATTGAACTCTAGCATAAATTTCACTCACAAGCAGATGAACTGTCAAGAAATAATTAGTATAACCTATATGAGGCATGTATGAAAGAAGTGTCGCTTACCTCTTTATTGTGATGAAGTAAATAAAAAGAAAGTTCTAGGGTCTAACACCCTGAGTGTAATGCTTGAGAATGTCTATCAAAACAGACAAATGTTAACAAGGCTCATGAGAGCAAGAGTTTTACACAGATGCGCGTAGGTAAAGTTTACTTAGGATCTTTTCATCGAGAGTAGTTAAAGTTTGAGTGAAATAAGAGTTAAGACCACGTTTTCTAGGACCTTGCGAGATCCTAGAGATGATAGGCCCAGTAGCCTATAGATTGGTACTTCCACCAGATATGGGGAATGTACATAATGTTCTCCACGTGTCACAATTAAGAGAGTACGCGTATTATCCAAGACACGTGAGTCATTATGGTGAAATAATTCTTAATCCAGATATGGATTATAAGGAAAAATCTATGACGATGTTAAATCATGAAGCACAACGGTTGAGAAACAAGTTTATACCGTTAGTGACAGTCCAATGGAGAAACCATGGACAAGAGAAAGCCATGTGAAAACATGAGAATGATATGACAAGGAAAGTGTCCCACGTTTTTAAGGTATGCAAATTTCGGGAAGAAATTTATTTTAAGGGGGGTAGAATGTAATACCCCGAGTTTTTAAAAGCCAAAATGCGATAATAAAAATCGCGAATTAGGGTTTTTATTCCGGTAATCAAAATAGTGATTTATCGAAACTTGATTTCGACTATCCCTTATACGAGGATTATTATATCGTATTCACTAACGCTTAGTGAAGCAAGGAATATAGTTTCTAATATTCTTTCGAACGTTTATTTCTAACGTCGATAAAATTCGACAGTTAAGTCTTACGTTAATTCTAAGTAATGAAGCTTAGATTTTAAATTCCTTATTAACAAAGGAATGTAGAGAAGTGATTACAATGTTCTTATGAACATTTAGAGATGATACGATTATCAAACGAATTGAGACGTTTAGAACGTCGGCTTTTGGAGATAAGTTGAAAACATAGTCAAATGATCATGGAATTGTATAATTCAAATTCCTATGATTATTTTATGATATAAGAGTATTATTTATCATCAAAATAATGCTAGAGGAATTAAGGAATAATTATTGGATAATTGCTTCCTACTTTCGAAATTAGGGTTCGAAATTTGTGAAATGTGACATGGAATAATTTTAATAATTTTTCCTATGATTTAATTTATCATCTAGGACATATATTATGTCATAAAGTTATTAATAGCAAGAAAATAAAATGTGTAGCATTTTATTTATAAAAGTGCCGAAAATTCTAATTACTAAGGTATAAATAAATAAAATCCTTATCTTTTGATGATGCTATGAATTAATTATGATAGTGAGACATTATTAATGTATAAGATAATGTATATATTGATTTATACAAGTGGGAGGCCACTTGTATATGTGAGAGCCAAAACTTGGAAATTATGGTGTGAAATGAAGAAATATCATGCTCTAATTAATGCTATGTTATTATTATGTTGATAAGATATTATTATAAGGTAATGTAGTAGTAGTTACCAATTAAAACAAGTAACTATAAACCTTGTCTTATAGTAGTTGAAAAGTTTGAAAATTAGTGTGAACAAGTGTGAAAATTTATTAAAGTCAAAGTGTAAATTTTTGACTTTTCAAATATAATTTTATCCTAAAGTATTATTGAAGTTTATGATAATGTAAATTAATAGAATTAATCCCTTTAATTTATAAGGGGCCGACACATATATATACTATCACTAAAACAATGAAAAAAATAATTAAACTACTACACAATTGAGAATTGCCGTGAACATAAGGTATAGATGGAATGAGAATTTCTCTCATTTAATAACTTGGAATTACCGTGAGAATAGGTATGAATGGAAGGAATGTTTTTCTCCTTTATTTCATAAGATTGCCGTGTACTAAAAAAAAAAAAAAGAAGAAAAATCTTGTCTTTAAGCATTAGCTAGTATACGAAAATAATAGATAAGGATATACATTAAATATGTGATAAAATTCTTATATTTGATGGCCTAGTGCCGTGTACAATTAGGATTATGGATGGATATTTTAATTTGATAAGGATATATATTAAATCATTACATGATAAGATAAGATAATTTGATAATGATTGGATAAGATAAAATTTTGTCCATTTGCATCAAGTGGTGGCCGATTTATTTGACTTAGGCTAAAGGTGTAATAATTGTTATCTTATGTGATAATTATCCTACAAGTGGATTGATGTTATAAATATAAGGTAAGCTCCTCATTTCCCCAATTTGAACCCCCAAAAATCGAAACCTAGTGAGAAAAGTTTAGAGAGAGTTCTTTAATTTCAATCCCAAACCTTTAGCAAATAAACGTCGCCGATTGAAATCGACACCGATTAAAAGGTTAGATTTCTTCCGATCTTCGTATACATGCTAGAATTATTAATTTTCATACGTTAAATTTTAAGTTATGATCTTAGTTTATATGTATTATTTTTGAAAATTTTAGATCTTGTACTAAAGTGTATAGATATTATGTTTATACGATGTTATTAAGCATGAATTATAATTATATCACAAAATCAAGCATGATATTAAATTTATTATTCGGACCGAAAACTTAGGGGTACCATATGTTGATGATTATGATTTTTAATTGTTGATTTGAGCATGAAATAATGATCTAGATATTAAATGTTTTATATGAATTTATGTAGAATTTTTGAAAACTTTAGTACCTAAGTTCATGAATTTCAAAATTATAAGATATGATAGTAGGTTGTGGTATAAACCATATTTAAGTGTTATCATATCATATTGATGATGTAGATTCATAATATATGGTTCAGGAATTTATGGAAATTTATAAAATTAATTGGACCTAAGTCAAAGTTTCAAATACGACTTAGGTAAATTAAATTGATAGTTCATAATAAATAACAATTATGTTATAATAAGGATAATTAAGGGTGATTAAGTATTATGTGAATTTATCGAATATTTGAAAATTGTTTAGTTGGTTAATCAGAATGATGAAAATCATACCTTATGAGTATTAATGTTATAAATTTATTTTATCAAGTATAATTACATAATATGATCTAAAATAATGTTTTAGACATAGTATGATTTTATGGGAATTTTAGAACAAGAATTGCACATAAAATAACAAAATTTCATAATAATCGAAAAGTCAAAATGTTGACTTTTGTCGACCAAAGTCAAAATTGTTGACTTTTTGTCGACTCGGTCAAAATTGTTGACCAAAACGTCGACCAAGGTCAATGGGCACGTAATTCAATAATACGTGATCTATGTGACGTAGTACGTTTAGTAACAATGTAATTTACGTTACGTAAGTACATTAAAACGTCATTATGTACTAAAAGATAGAATATCCCTTATAAATCAAGAAAATTCATAATCGACACCAATCGATTAAGAAACGTTAAAATAAGTCCGGCGTTATTTTATTTGATCGTGAGAACGTTATAGACTATGTTCGTCTCTATCAAACGCGACCGAGTTACTAAAATAGTTCTTACGTTAAGGTGGGACGTGGACTTGAGCTTTCGACTTAGAAAGGAACGTTATTGAAAAGCTACGTACCAGGTGGGCTTTATTCGAAAACCCTTTTATTTATTTTGCCAAATGCAAAGTATTTATTTATAGTATTTCTGTTGAGAAATTTTAATGAAATGATTACCTGCCCAAAGTGTTTATGTTTTTATGTATGATCCTATCAAGTTGTTGGGCAAGCCAACTATGAGAAATTGATATCGATCTAAGCTTCAAGGATTATACCGCCAGATTGATCCGATGTGATGATATTATTATTTGTGGTGATGGTTGGAATGATGATATTGAAAGTTGTTGTTTCGCTACCAACGTATGATGATCCTTATGTGATGTCATATTTTATATGGAGTTGGCAGGCATGATGATATTGAAAGTTGTTGGTTCGCTACCAACGTATGATGATCCTGATGTGATGTCATATTATATGTGGAGTTGGCTGGCATGATGATATTGAAAGTTGTTGGTTCGCTACCAACGTGTGATGATGTTATGATATTACTACTGATATGGATCATACAGACAAAAATATGTCTGGCCAGACGACTTTTGAAAATAAAAGAAAATGTTTTAGTAAGCACGAGCATTTCCAATAAAACCTCGTGTGTTACTCAAAGGGGCAGTGTAATTAAAGAAAATGTTTTTGGCATGAGCCCACTAAGTGCATTCTTGTACTTAGCCTGCATATTTGTTTTAAATGTGCGGGTTGAGCGATTGATGTGGATGTTGAAGTGTTGAGCAGTTGGAGTCTTCTGTCGTTGATAAGTATAGCCTTGATTACATATCGTCATATGTGTAATCACATGTCTCTCCGCTGCAGTGTTATATAGGTTATGTTTCGAGTTGAACCCTTTAGTCAAGAGTCTAAATGATCCAGCCAGATGTATATATATATGTCACATTAAATGATATGAAGTTTAGAAATTGTCCATTATATATATCTCGCAGTTCCATAATTAGTATTTGTTATTGTTGTTAATCCCCGTCATTAGTGTGATTTTACTAATCCGCACTATGGGTCATGGGTCAGAATATTGGTATCGAGCGGTCGTACCTAAACCCAAAACTTCTTTCAAAAGTCGAGTCTAGATAGAGTCATTTGGACTTCAGAGATCACCGACTATGCTCAACACTCCATCACCTCAAGCTCAACCGAAAAAGGTAAATGATTTTCTCACGCTTTGAGAAAAGGATAAGAAGTTGGAAAGTGAAGTTATTAAAGTGAAATGAATTTTCAAGAAAATGAAAGTTAGAATTAGAGAGATTCTAAGAATATGCGGTATGAAACCGCATATTGAGGAAAACTCAAAGATTCCAAGAATATGTAGGTATGGGACTACATATTCATGGAAAACTTAAAAGATTTAATAAGCGGTTAGTAAATGATTTTCTCGGTTTTGGAAATGAAAAAGTTTGAAAGTACATGCCCCTTTCTCAAAATTTTGGAATAAGAAGTTTGAACATGGAAAATGATGTTTCTAAAGAAATAAAAATTATGAAAGGTATTTAAGAATGAAAGTAGTGAATAACGGTGAGAAGGGATGTTTATGAGGAGAAATGTTATATAAAGAGAATGTTACGTGAATGAGAGTTATGAATAAAGATTTCTGAAAGTGAAAGTAATTGCGAATGTGCAATAATGTTTGATGTTGAGAAGAATTGAAAGTGATATGAGAAAGTATTGACATTGAGATGTCAAAAGAGAAGTTTTTGAATTCGTGGAAGTCAATGAGGTTTTTGTTGTGATAGTTGTTGGATCAATAACCAACATATTATGATGTTTGATGATGTTATAAGGAGAATGTTATGATTATATTATGATGATGTTATATGAGAAAGTGTTGATATTGATATGTCAAAAGTATTATATGTCAATTTTGAAATTTAAAGAAAGCATGAGTTATATTACGCTTTGAAATGTTTATTTCAAATTTCAAAGTTATTTCACCGATGGGTATGTTATCCCAAAGAACATAGACTGCTTAAGTCGCATGACCCTTTTATGAAAGAACGGGAAGAAAACTATGAGAATTTTAGTTTGTCATGAGACGTAAACGAGATCGAAATGAGAATCTCGAAATGAATAACGAGAACAAAGAGCGTAAAGTCAAAGAGCAAAGACGAGAATGATGATTTAGAAATAATGAATGTCACTATACTACGGTGACATGAGTATAGTCTTTGTTCGATGTTCACGTATTACCTAAAATCCAAATCGACTATGACTTTCTCATTAGAAACGAAATAAGAATGTGATCAAAGAAACAATGATACTAATCTTACGACGATATAGAACAAGAACTCTACAGTGTGACAGAAATCTTAGAATGCTACTAGAAAGTAAGATTCCAATAGTACAAGTAGAGCTATGACATGTGTATACATGAGGATCTTTGTTGGTAACCAGTACAAGGTTACAAAGTTTATTCATTTCCAAGTTCTGTCATTGAGTTTAACTCTATGACCTAGTTTCAATTGGAAAATCATATGAGTTCTCATTTTTATTCAAGAAAAGTACCACCAGAAAAATTTATAAACATTCTTTTGAAACCAAACCTTCATGTGACTGAGAAAGTATTTGTGACGGGCCTGGCCACCCCATATGACCAAAGAAATCTCAGTAAATCGTTATTCCGGTCTTCGGACCCTATCTCCCAAATTATTCAGTTCAAAGAACGTATTGTTTCAAAACCTCCAGAGTTGTTATCTTGAATTGTGAAACCATATCTCTTGCAAGTTGTCATGACAAATTTTCTTCAATCCTTGAAACCAATAAGTATGACATAGGTTGACATACCTTATCACCTAAAAATTTCAGATCAGTAAAGTGATAGACATTAAGATCTGATGTAAAGAAGTTCTCAATGAGACAAGATATATGCTTTTATGATATACATAAGCGGATCGACCCTTGATGGGCTTTCCCAGTACTAATAACGGTAAAGTTATAACTCCACGTGAGTGTATGATGACTAAGTTACAAACAAGATACACTTTAGCATTGAGTGCTAGAGTAGAAGTAAAGAAAAGTACATGATATCCTTGAGATATAATCTCCTCTCATTATGTTATAATGAGAAAGATTACAACTTATCTTTAAAGACAATGAACGTCCTTATAACCTCATTAATAGCTGGACATATCTAAAGTATAGAAGTGGATGAGAATCATTGATGGATATGTGAGGAATGATATTATCTCAGTAATAAGTTATCGCTTCATCCCTAAAACAATAAGACTATGCTTGAACGAATTTAATTCCGAATACTTGAAACATTGGTTAAACCAATGATGGAGAGAATCGATTGATCATAATCAATGAGGTGTGCAAACAGCTAGGCTATCCCTAGTGTTTAAACCAAGTATAGGAAAGATATCCCAAAGTCGAGACAAGGTGATGAGGCGCTTCTGCTAGAAATTGAAGTATGGTGCACAAGTATATTACCCTATATGATGACCCTAGATGGTTTTTGTGACAAGATAAGCATGAAAAAGAGTGAATAGTCTTATTAAGGTTATTTTATGCTAAGATTGCATAAAGAGGTTATAAACGTTACATAAATGCTAACTACATTCTTGCATTACCGAATGCCGCCCAAACGCGAACCCGAACAAGGTATTCAAGGCGGAAGGGACGAGGTAGGGAAGAGGCAGATTCCACGGACCGAAAGTAAAGAGATACCAAGACCACCCCACCTCCACCCGATCAAGAATAGAGGAATTGTTCCTTAGGCAAACCCACCATCTTTTAACTAAAAGGAAACTCAAGATGAGCAGTGGGTTAGAGCAATAGAGAGGATTTTCGATTTCCTCCATTGTACAACGCAAGAAAGGTTATCCTGTGTCACCTTCCAACTCACCGGACCGGCAGATTTCTGGTGGGAAGCAAGGAAAAAGACTATTACCCCAGAGCAAATGGAATATTTCACATGGGAAGACTTTAAGACGGAAATGTATGAGAAATACATTCCGAAGAGCTATAGAAAGAAGAAAGAAGTTGAATTCTTCAACTTAAAACAAGAAAGAAAGTCTGTAACAGAGTACGATCGCATTTTCTCGCGATATGTTAAGGCACGCCTGCACCTAGTAAATACTGATATGAAAATGGCAGAAAAGTTTAGATCTGGATTAAGACATGAGATAAAGATGTCTCTCGCAAGTCATGGCGACTTAACCTACACTGAAGCTCTTAGTCGAGCTTTGGATATCGAGGCAAAGAATGCTCAAGACAAGCCTATACCCCTCACCACGTAATGTTGGTGACAAAGGAAAGAGGAAATGGGAAGACAATTTTAAGAATAACTTCAACCGGGGAAATTTTAGCAATACAAACAATCAAAGACCATGGCAAGGTAACATGGCACCCCAAGGACAAGGCCGAAGAGACCAAGAGTTTTCTCCACCCACAGGAGGTCCACGTAGCAGATAAGGACAACTCCCCGCCCAAAATGCAATAGGATGCACCGGTATATGTATACGGGCAATGTTAGGTGTTATAAATGTGGAAAGGGCCACTATGCAAATGAATGCCCTGAATACGTCCAAGAAGAATGGTAAGGAAAATCAACAAGGCCAAATCAAGCAACTCAAAGCTATACAAGATTACCCTAGTATGAGCCAGAAAGCAACAAAGGCAATACTAACAATGTAAGCACCGGCCAATAACAATCACCAGCAAGAAACTATGCGTTAGATCAAAGGCTGAACAAACAAAACCAAGGAGACCTAGAAGGTATGGGAAACTTCTCATCATACCTATAATACTTTTATTCAATACAAGTACGTCATATCTTTAACAAAAGAGCATGCGTGGATGCTAGAGCTTAAGTTTAAATGAGTAAATCGGAAAAACAGGGATCTTTTCAAAATAGAAAGAACTAGGACTATCACGCTTGCTGCTCGAACTTAGACTTGAACCTAGAATCACTAGAGATCTAGCGAATCGCTTGAACATTATAGCTATGAGGAACGTAGACCTAATTTTAGGAATAGATGGGTCAAATCGAAAACCATTCCACAATCTCATATGAGGAAATGAAATTTTTGTTCCATTGTCAAGGACAAGAAGCTACCAGTTCCATGGAATCTATATGAGAGAGAAAATCTCAATAATATCCACACTACATCTAAAGAGAATGATGAATAAGGAAGAATGTCGACCATTCCTTGGTCATCTAACCAAGGGAGAGAAAGCAAAGGTAAAGATCGAGGAGATGGAAATTATTTGAGAGTTGCCAAACATTTTTTTTGCAAAATACCAAGAATATACCCTGATAGGCAGCTAGAGATTATCTATGAATCTAGAACCATGATTAGCCGTATCAAAAGCACGTAGAATGAATGGCTTCAAGGAAGTTGGAAGGGACAAGCTGACAATGTACCCAAAATGGCTTTCAACAAGTTATAGCCACTATGAGCTTATAGTGATGCCGTTGACACTAACACACGTACTAGCTATATTCTCGAACCTCAAAAATCGAGTGTTCCATCCTTACTAAGACAAATTGTCTTAAGTTTTCATAAGATGATATTCTCATCCATTCAAAGAGGAAGAAAGGACCTAAGTAGCACTTGAGGACTATTTTACAAACTTTAAGAGATGAATAATCCTTACCAAGTTTAGTGAATGGGAAGTTTAGCTTAAAGAAGTAATGTCCCTTGGACACGTGGTGTCTTCAGAAGGAACTAAAATAGATTTAGCTAAGGTTAAAGGGATTTAAGAAAGTATGCCTCGATAAGACCACATTGTTTAGAAAGATTATGTGTTTTAAACAGTAATGAACTTAGAGATAAAATCATGAGGAAAGATCATGATAACCTTATACCACCCCCTCAGGCGGTATTATGATGTATCAAAACTTAGAAGAAAAATTCTAAATAGAAAGATATGAATTGAGATGTAAACTCATTCATTAAGCGTCGACTTGATTGCCAACAAGTAAAGGCACTACATTAACGACCTTATGAGAAGTTACGGCCGTTGGAAGTATCCAAAAGAGGAATGTGATGATATAGTAATGGATTGTGTAACAAGCTTACCAAAGTAAAAAAGGAAGCACTGCTATATGGGTAGTAGTGGAACGACTTGCTAAATGCGCTCATTTTCGACCTGTTCAAGTTACTTATAAAGGTAATATGCTAGCTTAGTAAAACGTAAAAGAAGTCGTACGTTTACAAATAATACCAAAATCCATTATATCCGATAGAAATTCCAAATCCTAAGTTTAGACTAGTTACAAAAGGGTTAGAGGATATATCAACTCTAGCATAAATTTCACTCACAAGCAGATGAACTGTCAAGAAATAATTAGTATAACCTATATGAGGCATGTATGAAAGAAGTGTCGCTTACCTCTTTATTGTGATGAAGTAAATAAAAGAAAGTTCTAGGGTCTAACACCCTGAGTGTAATGCTTGAGAATGTCTATCAAAACAGCATAAATGTTAACAATGCTCATGAGAAAGAGTTTTACATGATGCTGTAGTAGGTAAAGTTTACTTAGGATCTTTTCATCGAGAGTAGTTAAAGTTTGAGTGAAATAAGAGTTAAGACCACGTTTTCTAGACCTTGCGAGATCCTAGAGATGATAGCCCAAGAGCCTATAGATTGGTACTTCCACCGATATGGGAATGTACATAATGTTCTCCACGTGTCACATTAAGAGAGTACGCAGATTATCCAAGACACGTGAGTCATTATGGTGAAATAATTCTTAATCCAGATATGGATTATAAGGAAAAATCTATGACGATGTTAAATCATGAAGCACAACGGTTGAGAAACAAGTTTATACCGTTAGTGACAGTCCAATGGAGAAACCATGGACAAGAGAAAGCCATGTGAAAACATGAGAATGATATGACAAGGAAAGTGTCCCACGTTTTTAAGGTATGCAAATTTCGGGAAGAAATTTATTTTAAGGGGGGTAGAATGTAATACCCCGAGTTTTTAAAGCCAAATGCGATAATAAAAATCGCGAATTAGGTTTTTATTAGGTAATCAAAATAGTGATTTATCGAAACTTGATTTCGACTATCCCTTATACGAGGATTATTATATCATATTCACTAACTCTTAGTGAAGCAAGGAATATAGTTTCTAATATTCTTTCGAACGTATATATATTTAATGTCGATAAAATTCGACAGCTAAGTCTTACGATATTTTCTAAGTAACGAAGCTTAGATTTTAAATTCCTCATTATCAAAGGAATGTAGAGAAGTTATTATAGTGTTCTTATGAACATTTAGAGATGATACGATTATCAAACGAATCGAGACGTTTAGAACGTCGGCTTTTGGAGATGAGTTGAAAACTCAGTCAAATGATCAAGGAATTGTATAATTCAAATTCCTATGATTATTTTATGATATAAGAGCATTATTTATCATCAAAATAATGCTAGAGTAATTAAGGAATAATTATTGGATAATTGCTTCCTACTTTCGAAATTAGGGTTCGAAATTTGTGAAATGTGACATGGAATAATTTTAATAATTTTTCCTATTATTTAATTTATCATCTAGGACATATATTATGTCATAAAGTTATTAATAGCAAGAAAATAAAATGTGTAGCATTTTATTTATAAAAGTGCCGAAAATTCTAATTACTAAGGTATAAATAAATAAAATCCTTATCTTTTGATGATGCTATGAATTAATTATGATAGTGAGACATTATTAATGTATAAGATAATGTATATATTGATTTATACAAGTGGGAGGCCACTTGTATATGTGAGAGCCGAAAACTTGGAAATTATGGTGTGAAATGAAGAAATATCATGCTCTAATTAATGCTATGTTATTATTATGTTGATAAGATATTATTATAAGGTAATGTAGTAGTAGTTACCAATTAAAACAAGTAACTATAAACCTTGTCTTATAGTAGTTGAAAAGTTTGAAAATTAGTGTGAACAAGTGTGAAAATTTATTAAAGTCAAAGTGTAAATTTGACTTTTCAAATATAATTTTATCCTAAAGTATTATTGAAGTTTATGATAATGTAAATTAATAGAATTAATCCCTTTAATTTATAAGGGCCGACACATATATATACTATCACTAAAACAATGAAAAAAAATAATTAAACTACTACACAATTGAGAATTGCCGTGAACATAAGGTATAGACGGAATGAGAATTTCTCTCATTTAATAACTTCGAATTACCGTGAGAATAGGTATGAATGGAAGGAATGTTTTCTCCTTTATTTCATAAGATTGCCGTGTACTAAAAAAAAAAAAAAAAAAATCTTGTCTTTAAGCATTAGCTAGTATACTGAAAATAATAGATAAGGATATACATTAAATATGTGATAAAATTCTTATATTTGATGGCCTAGTCGTGTACAATTAGGATTATGGATGGATATTTTAATTTGATAAGGATCTATAGTAAATCATTACATGATAAGATAAGATAATTTGATAAGGATTGGATAAGATAAAATTTTGTCCATTTGCATCAAGTGGTGGCCGATTTATTTGACTTAGGCTAAAGGTGTAATAATTGGTATCTTATGTGATAATTATCCTGCAAGTGGATTGATGTTATAAATATAAGGTAAGCTCCTCATTTCCCCTTTTTGAACCCCCAAAAATCGAAACCTAGTGAGAAAAGTTTAGAGAGAGTTCTTTAATTTCAATCCCAAACCTTTAGCAAATAAACGTCGCCGATTAAAATCGACACCGATTAAAAGGTTAGATTTCTTCCGATCTTCGTATACATGCTAGAATTATTAATTTTCATCCGTTAAATTTTAAGTTATGATCTTAGTTTATATGTATTATTTTAGAAAATTTTAGATCTTGTACTAAAGTGTATAGATATTATGTTTATATGATGTTATTAAGCATGAATTATAATTATATCACAAAAATCAAGCATGATATTAAATTTATTATTTGGACCAAAAACTTAGGGGTACCATATGTTGATGATTATGATTTTTAATTGTTGATTTGAGCATGAAATCATGATCTAGGATATTAAATAAGCTTATATGAATTTATGTAGAATTTTTTGAAAATTTTAGTACCTAAGTTCATGAATTTCGAAAATTATAAGATATGATAGTAGGTTGTGATATAAACCATATTTAAGTGTTATCATATAATATTGATGATGTAGATTCATAATATATGGTTGTGGGAATTTATGGAAATTTATAAAAAATTAATTGGACCTAAGTCAAAGTTTCGAAATATGACTTAGGTAAATTAAATTCGATAGTTCATAATAAATAACAATTATGTTATAATAAGGATAATTAAGGGTGATTAAGTATTATGTGAATTTATTGGAATATTTGAAAATTGTTTAGTTGGTTAATTGTAATGACCGAAAATCATACCTTATGAGTTTTAATGTTATAAATTTATTTTATCAAGTATAATTACATAATATGATCTAAAATAATGTTTTAGGCATAGTATGATTTTATGGGAATTTTTAGAACAAGAATTGCACCTAAAATAACAAAATTTCATAAATAATTGAAAAAGTCTAAATGTTGACTTTTTGTTGACCAAAGTCAAAATTGTTGACCTTTTGTTGACTCGGTCAAAATTGTTGACCAAAAACGTTGACCAAGGTCAAAGGGCACGTAATTCAATAATACGTGATCTATGTGACGTAGTACGTTTAGTAACAATGTAATTTACGTTACGTAAGTACATTAAAACGTACATTATGTACTAAAAAGATAGAATATCCCTTATAAATCAAGAAAATTCATAATCGACACCAATCGATTAAGAAACGTTAAAATAAGTCCGGCGTTAGCATTATTTGATGCGTAGAACGTTATAGACTATGTTCATCTCTATCAAACGTGACCGACGTACTAAAATAGTTCTTACGTTAAGGTGGGACGTGGACTCGAGCCGACTTAGAAAGGAACGTTATCGAAAAGCTACGCACTGACGGGCTTTATTCGAAAACCCTTTATTTATTTTGCCAAATGCAAAGTATTTATTTATAGTATTTCGCTGAGAAATGTTAATGAAATGATTACCGCCGAAAGTGTTTATGTTTTTACGATGATCCTATCGTTGTCCGCAAGCCAACCATGAGAATTGATATCGATCCAAGCGGAAGGATTATACCGCCAGATCGATCCGATGTGATGATATTATTATTTGTGGTGATGGTTGCAATGATGATATTGAAAGTTGTTGGTTCACTACCAACGTATGAAGATCCCGATGTGATGTCATATTTTATGTGGAGTCACGGCATGATGATATCGAAATTTGTGGTTCGCTACCAACGTATGATGATCCCGATGTGATGTCATATTATATGTGGAGTCACGGCATGATGATATTGAAAGTTGTTGGTTCGCTACCAATGTGTGATGATGTTATGTGATGACGTTATGTGATGATGTTATGATATTACTACTGATATGGATCATACAGACACAAATATGTCTGGCCAGACGACTTTTGAAAATAAAAGAAAATGTTTTAGTAAGCACGAGCATTTCCAATAAAACCTCGTGTGTTACTCAAAGGGGCAGTGTAATTAAAGAAAATGTTTTTGGCATGAGCCCACTAAGTGCATTCTTGTACTTAGCCCTGCATATTTGTTTTTAAATGTGCAGGTTGAGTAGTTGATGTGGATGTTGAAGTGTTGAGCAGTTGGAGTCTTCTGTCGTTGATAAGTATAGCCTTGATTACATATCGTCATATGTGTAATCACATGTCTCTCCGCTGCAGGGTTATATAGGTTATTTTTCGAGTTGAACCCTTTAGTCAAGAGTCTAAATGATCCAGTTTCGTATGTACGATATATGTGTCACATTAAATGATATGAAGTTTCTGAGAAATTGTCTATTATATATATCTCGCAGTTCCATAATTAGTATTTGTTACTGTTGTTAATCCCCGTCATTAGTAACAGTTTTGCTAATCCGTACTTTGGGTTGGCGTGCTGTAACACCATATGACTAAAGAAATCTCAGTAATTGTTATTCTGGTCTTCGGACCCTATCTCCCAATTATTCAGTTCAAAGAACATGTTGTTTTAAAGCCTTCAGAGTTGTTATCTTGAATTATGGAACCATATCTCTTGCAAGTTGTCATGACAAATTCTTTTCAAATCCTTGAAACCAATAAGTAAGAAATAGGTTGACTCATTTTGTCACCTAAGTTTTGAGTTATTGAAATGATAAACATCAAGATATGATGTAAAGAAGTTCTCGATGAGACGAGATATCATTTTTGTAAAACACATAGGTGGATCGACCTTGATGGGTTTTCCCAAGATCGACGACAAGAAAGTCATACCTTCACATGAGTATATGATAACTAAGTTATGAACGAGATACTCTTTAGCATTTAGTGCTGGAATGGAAGTAAAGAAGAAGTATATGATATCCTTGGAATATACCCTCCTCTTATTACGTCATAATAAGAAAGAATGCAACTTATCTGTAAGATAGTTGATTGTCCTTAAAACCTCGTTAGTAGGTCGGACATGTCTAAAGTTGGAAGTACAAGAAATTCTTCTAGAGGAAGACGTAATAGATAAAAGTATTCTCGTTAGCAAGTCTACACTTTATACCTCCGCCCTTACAATCATGCATGAAGAAAGTTGTTTTCAAAGTAAATTGAAACTTTCGTGAAACCACGATAGTGAGGATGGAGAGGTGAATGGTTTACTAAAACCGTATTATAATGAGGGTTGAATAAAGATGTTATAATTACGATAAGCATTGCGTGAATGCTAATTACATCTTTGTAATACCGTAACGCCGCCAGACGCGAGCTTGAGCAAGAAATTAGAGGAAGAGATGGGAGAAGGGCGAGTTCCACACCAAAGAGAAATACCACAATCACCCCACCTCCACCGATCGTAGGATCGAGGAGCTTTTCCTTAGGCAAAATCCACCTACCTTAACGAAAAGGAAGTCCTGATGAGGCAGAGCAATGGGTAAGAACAATAGAAAGGATTTTCGATTTCCTCCGTTGTACAGCACAAGAGAGACTGTCTTGTGTGACCTTCCAACTCACCGGACCAGCTGATTTCTGGTGGGAAGCCCGAAGGAAAACTCTAACACCAGAACAAATAGATGTATTCACTTGGAAAATTTTAAGACAGAAATGTATGAGAAATACATTCCCAAGAGCTATAGAAAGAAAAAGGAAATCGAATTCTTCAATCTTAAGCAAGAGAAGATGTCAGTAACTGAGTACGATCGCCTCTTTTGTGATATGTCAAGGTACGCTCCAGACCAAGTGAATACTGACATGAAAATGTCAGAGAAATTTAGATCTGGTCTAAGGCATGAGATAAGAATGTCTCTTGCCAGTAATGGAGACTTAACATATACTGAAGCTCTTAGTCTGCTTTAGACATCGAGGCAAAGAATGCCAGAGGATAAGCCTGCTTCCACTCAGTCACATAATGCTAGTGACAAAGACAAGAGGAAACAGGAAGGAAATCTTAGTGATTACAACCGAGGAAATGTTGGGAGTACAAACAAAAGACCATGGGAAAGAAACATGGCACCACAAGGACAAATAAGAATTCCTCTCATTCAAAATGTCATAGACCACACGTAAGTAAATGTCTAGCAGCAATCGGTTGCTATAAATGTGGCATGAGGGGCCATTATGCGAATGAGTGCCCAGGAATACGCCCGGGAGGAATAGGGAAATCTAACCCACCAGGCCAAACCCAACCACTAAGGGCTATACAATATCAGCCCCAGTATAGGTCATAGCGGCGACGACAAAGGCGGCCACAACCAACACAAGCTAGAGCTTATGCTCTATACCGAGAACCGATCGAACAAAACCATGGAAACCTAGAAGGTATGGAAAACTTCTTACCATACCTGTAATACTTTTATACAAGTACGTCATATCTTCAACGCGAGAGCATGCGTAGATATAGTAGAACTTAAGTTTGAATAAGCAATTCAGAAAATGAGAATCATTTCACACAAAGAAGGAACTAAGATTGTCAAGCTTGTTGTTCGAACTTAGAATTGAACCTAGGATTACTTAAGGTTTAGCAAATGACTTGAACGTAATACCTATAGAAGATGTAGATACGACCTAAGAAAGGAATGATGAGTCGAAAATCATCCTACGATCCTGTGCAAGAAAAGTAAAAGCATGTTCCATTTTCGGTCAAGAGACTATGAGTCCTATGAAATTAGCATGGAAAAGAAAATTCCAATAATACCCACACTACCTCTAAAGAGAATGATGAATAAGGAAGAATGTCGACCATTCCTTGGTTATCTAACCAAAGGAGAAAAAGCAGAAATAAAGATCAAGGATATGGAAAATTTTTAAGAATTGCCAAACGTTTCCCCTAGCAATTTACCAAGAACTACCCTGATAGGCAACTAGAGATTATCTATGAATCGAGAACCCTGATTAGCCCATATCAAAAGCACGTATAATGAATGGCTTCAAGGAAGTTGGAAGGACAAAGGAATAAATCTAAGAATTATAGGATTTAAGTTTTATCGAACCTAGTGTATCACCTTGGGAAACACCGGCTTGTTTACAAAGGAGAAGGATGGTTGTTTAAGAATATGTATTGATTATCAAGAATTAAACCAACTGATGCTTAAGAACAAATATACACCATCAAGATAGACGATTGCTCGATCGGTAAAAGAAGTGGGATTATCCGAGAATCGATCTTAAATAAGGATGTCATCAGTGAAGGTACAAACCGACAATGTACCCAAAATGGCTTTCGAACAAGTTATGGCTTCTATGAGCTTATAGTAAGTCGCTCGACTAACAAATGTACTAGCCATATTCATGAGCCTCAAAATCGAGTGTTCCACCCTTACTTAGATAAATTTGTCTTAGTTTTCATAAGAGATATCCTTATCCATACAAAGAGGAAGGAAGGACATAAGTAACATCGAGGATTGTCTTAAAAATCTTAAGAGTCGAATAATTTTTCCAAGTCTAGTAAATGAGAAGTTCGCTTAAAGAAATAATGTTCCTGGACATATCGTGTCATCGTAAGGAATTAAAGTAGAATTGGCTAAGGTTAAAGCAGTGCAAGAATAGAACTACCCCTCTCACAACTAGGACTAGCAGCAGTAATACACGGATTAAGTTTTGGAAACACCACCTCTAAGAAGTGAGGTATGAGATCATCACCAATCATAAAAAGTTTGAAATACTTCTTCGAGCAAAGAGTTTTGAACAAGGGAAAAAGAGATGGCTCGAATTAGTAAAAGATTACGACTGTGGTATAGAATATCACCCAAGAAAGGCACACGTTGTAACCGAGATCTTGAATTGTGAAAGTCAATCCAAATGAGGATATCTCTTAGCAAGAAAAGAGATACTCACTAAAGAATTTAAGGCGAAAGAGCGAGAGAAGCACATGCTAATGTCATATTGTTTAAAGAAGGATACGTGTTCCCAACAATAATGAGTTAAAGAATGAAATCATGAGTGAAGCTCATGATACCCTTATACCACCCATCAAGGCAAGATAAGATGTATCAAGACTTATGAGAAAAGTTCGATAGAAGAGTGGAAACAAGATATAGTCTCATTCACAAAAGTAGAGGCATTACATTAACAAATTATGAGAAAGTTATAGCCTTTGGAGATACCCCATGGGAATGAAATGACATCATAATGAAGTTCATAACAGATTATCAACGTCGAAAGAGATAACACTACCATACGAGTAGTAGTGGATCAACTTGTTAAAAGCGCTCATTATTCGACCTATTCAGATCTGATAAGCTAGTTCAATAAGACGTAAAAGAAATCATACGTTTACATAGAGTACCAAAAATCTATCATAGTTGATAGAGATTCCAAGTTCCAAATTTGGATTAGTTAAAGAAAAAAATGGAGACGAGATTGAACTAAAGCATAATTTTCGCTCATAGATAGACAGTCGAAAGATAATACGATCGTTTTAAGAAATGTTAAAGACATTAGTGTCGAATCGAAGTACGAGTTGGAAACATATTTTTCCACTAATGCAAGATCGCCACGACAAGAGTCACAAGAAATGGTCAATATGGGCCATATGAGATATCAGACGAAAGAAAGTGTCGATCACTTTATTATGACGAGGTAGGTAAGAGGAAAGTCCTGTGGTCTAACACCCCGAGTAAAAGATTGAGATTGTCTGTCAGAAACAGATAAACGATAACGAAGCTCATGAGAGCAAAAGTCTTACGCAGATGCGCATAAATAAAGTTTTCTTATGGTCCCTCCATCGAGAGGAGTTAAAGTTGAGTAAAATGCATTATAAGACCTTATGGGGATCTTAGAAAGGATAGGCCCAATAGCCTATCGATTGGTACTTCCACCAGGCATGGGGAATGTACGTAATGTTTTCCATGTGTCGCAATTAAGAAAGTACGTGTATTATCCAAAACACATGAGTTATTATGAGGATGATGTTCTTAATCCAGATATGGATTATGAGGAAAGACCTATGATGATGTTAAATCGTAAAAGTATAACGGTTAAGAAATAAGTTTATACCGTTAGTGAAAGTCCAATGGAGAAACCATGGACATGAGAAAGTCATGTGAAAACATGAGAATAAGATGACAAGAAAAGTGTCCAGTGCTTTGAGGTATGCAAATTTTGGGACGAAATTTATTTTAAGGGGGGTAGGATGTAATATCCCGCAGTTTTAAGTGTTTAATTAATATAATTAAATCGTAATTTAGAGATTAATCCCGATTATTAAAAATCCTAATTAGTCAATGCTCGACTTTGACTGAGCATAACTTGATAATTCCTATGTCATATTCACTGACGCTTAGTGAATTAAGGAATATAGTTTCTGATATTCCTTCGAACGTATTGTTCTAACGTCGGTTAAATTTGACAGTTAAGACCTACAGTATTTTAATCAATTAAGCTTAAATTTCGAAATTCCCTATTATTATAGGAATAAATAAAGTTGTTAAAACTTTATTTTTGAACATTTTAGAAATATTTCAACTATGAGAATTTTGAGACGTTTCAAACGTCTACGTTTAGAGATAATGCCATAACTTGGCCAAATGATCACGGAATTATAAAATTCAAAATCCTATGATTATTTTATGATATAAGGGCATTATTTACCATTAAAATAAAGCTATAGAATTAAGGAATGAAATGTACCAATTTCTAAGAATTTCGAAAAACCGTAGTTTTTAAATTTAGGGTTTTGTGATCTAAAATCGTTCTAAATATTTTTCTATGATTTAATTTATCATATAAGACTTATAATGTGTCACATGGATATATATTAACTATTTATTACAAGAAAATAAAATATATAGCATTATTGATATAAAGTGTTTTCGAAAATGTATATATGAGAAATTGGATTTAATTCCTATCCAAATGATGATGTATTGTTATAATTACATTTTGGTGATATTTTTAAGGATAAGATAAGGTTTATTATCAACTTGCACAAGTGGGATGACAACTATATGATAAGGATCAAAAATTACATGATTTTATGTGATAAGAATAATCAATATCATGCTATAATTAATGAGAGGATATGATTATGATATTAGCATAATATTAGGTGTAAAATAGAGGTAGTTATCAATTTGATCAAGTAACCTACACCTTTGTACACTAGTGGCCAAAAATTTTGAAAATTAGTGTGAAAAGAAATAAAATATCATGCTCTAATTAATGTTATGTTATTATTATGTTGATAAGGCATTATTATAAGATAAGATAGACTATGTGTCCAAATTGAACAAGTAACTAAAGTGTTTGTCTTCTCTTGCAACTTGAAGTTGGCGTGAATAATGGGGACCAATATGATATGTATTTTCAATTAATGTGTATGATAATTAATCAATTAAAATCAATTCCTTTGCTCTAATTAAATTTACGTGAGCTATAGGAATTAAAAGAAGAATTTTCTTTATAAAAGTGATATATATATATACATATAAATTATAGTGATAAGTATGGTTCAATGTACCTATTAAGAGATAAGATATGATAAAGATTTAGATAAGATATGATAAGGATTTAGATAAGATATGATAAGGATAAAGATAAGATTTTGTACAAGTGTACATTAGATATTTTCATGTAATAATTATGGTACCACTTGCACATGCCTATAAATATAAGATAGGAGCTCTTCATTTCTTATTCAAACCACAAGTGATCGAAAATATAGAGAAAAGAGAGTGTTCTCCAATCCTTCAAACCCAAGCTTAGAACAAATAAACGTCACGATCAATTCTAATCCGATCAAGAGGTTAGATTTCACGAGCTTCATATATACGTTAGAATTCATGTTATGTTTAGTTTATATGTGTGTTTTTCAAAATCATGAGACTTGTGCCAAAATGTTTAGATATTGTATTTATATGATGTTATTAAGCATGTAGTATGATTATATCATAAAATTAAGCATTCTATTAGATTTAAAATATGGACCTAAAATTTGAGGGTGTAATATGTTGATGATTATGATTTCTAATTGTTGATTTAAGCATGGAATCATGATCTAGGTATTAATTATGCTTATATGATTTTATGTAGAATTTTGAAAACTTTGGGACCTAAGTCCATGAATTTGAAAATTATAGAACATGATACTATGTTAAGATATAATCCATATTTTGAGTGTTATCATAACATATTGTAAGTGTAGAATCATAATATAGTGTTATAGAAATTTATCGATTTGTTAAGAATTTATTGGACCTAAGTCCAAATTTTCAAAAGTGACTTAGGAAGATTAAATTCAATAGTTTGCAATAAATAAAATGATGTTATAATAAGGATGCTTATGGATAATTATGTGTTACGTGATTTTATTGGAATTTTGGAAATTGTTTGCTTAGGTTAATTAGTGGTTTTCAAAACCATAGCTTAAAAGTATTAATGTTATAAATTTATTTTATAAGATGTAATTGCATAATATGATCCAAAATAATGATTTAAACATATTATGATTTTATGGGAATTTTTAGAACAAGAATTGCACATAAAATAATAGAATTACATAAAAGGAATTAAAAAGTCAAAATGTTAACTTTTGTCAAAATTGTTAACTAAATGTTGACCAAGTCAAAATTGTTGACCAAAAACGTTGACCAAGGCCAAAGGGCACGAAATTCAATAATACGCGATCTATGTGATGTAGTACGTTTAGTAACAATGTGACTTACGTTACGTAAGTACATTAAAACGTACATTATGTGCTAAAGAGATGGAATATCTCTTATATGATAAGTAATTTCATGATCGACATCATTTTGATTAGGAAACGTCAAAATAAGTCCGACGTTAGCCATATTCACGTGATAGGACGTTGTAGACAATGTTCGCCTCATCGAACGCGACCAATGTACTAAAATAGTTCTTACGTTAGGTGGGACGGACTCAACGTCGACATAGAAAGGAAACCATAAGGAAAGCATATGCCAGGTGGGCTTTATTCGAAAACTCTTTTATTTATTGCTTTCTGCAAATGAAAAGTATTTATTTACAGTATTTCTGTTGAGAAATGATGATGAAATGATTACCTGCCCAAAGTGTTTATGTTTTCGTGTATGAATCCTATCATGTTGTTGGGCAAGCCAACTATGAAAGTATATGAGCTGTTGGTTCGCCAACTGACTTCAGTCGTTGGGTAGCTCCCCAACTGATGAGAAAATCGATATCGGACCCTATGTCAGATGCAGAATTCCTGGCTAGGGTTACGTGCACGAGTAAGGTGACTGTGTGCCGAAAGGACAATTCTCGGTCGGTCACTGCGCCCGTAGGAGGTGGCCACCTCTACGGTGCGAGATGAGTTATGAGATGATGATGTGTATATGAGATATGTGAATGATATGGATCATACAAAGAGAAAATGCTCGGCCGAGCGATGTTTTGAGAAATGAGAAAATGTTTTAGTAAGCACAAGGCATTTTCAACTAAAACCCTTGTGTCTTACTTATGGGGCAGTGTAATTTAAAGAAAATGTTTTGGCAATGAGTCCACTGGGTGCATTATTTGTACTCAGCCCTGCATATTTGTTTTTAAATGTGCAGGTTGAGCTGATGGATGGGATGGAGCAATGTTGAGCAGTCAGGTCTTTTGTCGCTGATAGTTAAACCTTGGATACACATCGTCACATGTGTATTCCACATGTTTCCACTGTGAAGTCATATAATTTATGTTTTGAGTTTAAACCTTATCACCTTCAGATCAGTCGAACCCCTTTTGTTAAGAGTATAAATGTTCCAGATACATATGTACGATATGTGTGTTATATTAAATGATATGAAGTCTTGAGAGTTTGTCTATCATATGCCCCTCGATTCCATAATTAGTTCTCGCTCATGTTGTTAATTCCGTCATATATATTCTCGATATATGTCACACCATTCATGTTCCTTGTCATTATTCTTTACTTAATCCGTTATTAGTGTGATCCCGCTAATCCGCACTTTGGGTTGGCGGGGTTATAAATGAAGATTGAAGAGTTCGTTGTTCATCGTGAATTAAATACTTATACTATATATATATATATATATATATATATATAGTTGAATGGTATTTTCACTAATTTTGTCTTATTTAATTTTAATTATACGTAGCTAATTTTCTTATCTTATTGATCCTATGATTTGCATGACTTAAGAATTTATGTGATTGATTTATTGATTTCAATTTGTCTTTCAATTCATGATTTGTTGTTCTTGGTGTTTGATTTCATATTTAGATAATTATCAACTATTGATGTATGCTAGTTGTTCGATTAAATACCTACCAGATTTAGTTGTAAAATTGAGTTAAAAACACACAATATGTGTAAAGATATTCGTAAGAGGAAAAATATTTGACGGTGAAAAAATTTATACTAATCAACTATCACAAAAAACTTGTCGAGAGAGAGGTTGTAGTTATTTGTGTGATCTTTCATCTAAATTGAACTAAATTGATAATTTGATTAATATGTTAACTGCATGAATTTTCGTTAAGTTAATACATTCCCTATCAAAATTTGTTTAGCTCTCATTTCATAATTTGTTGCCTAGTTAATAATAAAAAACCTTCACACTATAGTTTTGCTTGGTACAGTAATGAATCATCTTTGTTTGTTATTCGTTTTGTTTTCGTGATTCCAATTCCCATGGAGACAATACTCTGTTTGCTAGCCGACTATAATAGTACTGTTTAATTGTGATATTTGTTAAGCATTGCATCATTGCACTCATCATGCGCTAAATTTCCTCCATGGATTCCTTCATTGAATTCATCTACATAGGCATATATCCGCTCCTTCATCGAACTCATCTCAACCAGTAGAGACTCAGTTCCTTTCTCTAATACTTCAAGACGACCATCGATCTTCCGTGTTATTGGTGGCATGCAAGGATCCGACAAGTCTGACAAATTTATCAGAATAAAGAGAATAAACAATAAGAATCAAATCGGAAATATAAAATAATTATGGTCTCAAACTGAGATCAAAGAAAAATCCCAACATAATGAGAACCTAAACAATTCCGCTTGTATGAAGATGGAACCTTTTATTGCTTGCATTAGACTAAGCCCATGAACATCAGCCTAGGGCTTACTAACTAATAACCTAAATTATAGAATTAACAAAAGAAAATTAAATTAAATAATAATAATAATAATAATAATAATAATAATATAATATAAAAATGCATTCCCCTAATATCAGATTCAATCGCATTTAAATTATAACATGATATTATTCCTCGTCGAAATTAAGGGAATATACAACTTATATATCAAATTCAAATGCATTCTCCTGATATAAAGACCATATGCTTTGCTATGACAATGAACAAGAGATATGAACAATCTCTTTCAAACATAAGATTATATCTATGGAAACTTGTGTTCAATAAAGATCGCTTGTTTTGCTATGAACATGAACAAGAGACATGAGTAGTCTATTTCAGACATAAGACATACCTATGGAAATATATGTTCAGTCATGATCAAGTGCACGTAGAAATCTCACGAGTTACTAGTATGAAGATGGAACCTTCAGATTGGGTCTCTTCGAGTGTACGTAGCAATCTCACGAGTTACTAGTATAAACAGAATAAACAATAAGAATCAAATAGGAAATATAAAATTATTATGGTTTCAAACTGAGAACAAAGAAAAATCCCAACATAATGAGAACCTTTTGTGCCCAAGCGCTAAGCATCACTCTTTTCTAGAATCAACACCTAAACAATGTTGTGTTGCTGATGACAGTTCAATAACATGTAAAACTGAAAGCAATACTGAAATTAAATGACACGTTAATTTAACGTGGTTCAGAAAGATCAGTTCCTACATCCACGGACTGATTGCTCAGTCAATCCACTAACTTCGGATTGGGTCTTGTTTACGGGTATATGATTAAACCTAGATACTGAGTTTACCTTTCAGTATCCCACCTAACTCGACGATGATCAAGTGTAGTATCTTTCAGACATAAGACTATACCTTTGGAAATATGTGTTTGTTGGATTTGTATACTGAAAGCAGAATGGTTGAGCTTGCATATAATGTTTCTTCATGTTACCACTATTATAATCTTCTATCTGAATTGTTTACTTGATTACATATGTATGTCCCATTATCTGATAAAAAGTTAGATCATACAGTGTGTAGAAAATCACAGAAGACTGTATAATTGGTTAAGCTTATTGAGCTATAAAAAATATCACAACTGAGATAACTTGAAGACGAGTTGTCGGTATAGGCTGCAGTATAGATAAGAAGTGACTTGACTTGGTTGCTTTTCAATGCTAGTATATCTTGACGTATTGATGGATCAAAGTGAGATGAGTTCTTCTATCTGACCGTCTTCCAACCTAGTTGTTCCTCTAAGTCGCTCGTAATTGTACGAGGTCTTTATAGAGCTGTAAGATTGACCAAAGTCGAATCTCTCGAGGAAGTCTTAACAGGGCTACGGTTTAATGTCACGCACAAAAACTAAAAAGAAACCAACATCCTAGCATAAGGGGGCTGTCACGGAATGGATGAAAGCAGGAAATGAAAGAAAGCAGGAAAATGGGGTGTACATGGATAACAAGAGGAATTGGCAGATATACGAAATTGGAGACAGTGTTATACTATTCAAAATCTATCCTCGTTATCAATGAGCCAAGGACCGGTGCATAGTGTAGTAAACTATCCACGCTCTCTCACCTAACGTTCAACATAAACTAGTCTCTCGACCCTGCCTATGCTAAACTTGTAGGGAAATCTGATTTTAACCATCTTCCGAGGATCTATCTTGGATGTTTAATTCACCATACATTGATTATGTACCTAGCATGCACCTATATAATTAATTGCAACACGTTGGTGTTTTCTCGTGTTTACCTACGAATTTGTCAGAATGAATTCGATCAAGACTCGTGCTTTGATCTTTCGGATCGATCCCGATTGCCTAATCTCAATGTCGAGTGAGGACAATGCATGGAGAGTACCGCAAATTCGCCTTCTTCCTTCTTTTGAAGTTTTCAAAATCCTAACTTTGAGAAGTATAATTTTGAAAATTTCACACTTAGATTAACTCTTGATTTTCTCTCACCTTATATTTATAATGCAACCCCAAATCCTATCATGATAGATTTCAAGATATCTAATAAATATAATAATATATCTTTAGATAGAGAGGATCAAAACAGAGTCCCATAGGGACTCTCGGCGAGTGGACTAAATTTCTTAGATCCGTGCCCGGATAGGCAGTTCAGGATCAATGCAGGAATAAGATGGGCCTCAATAAATTAATTATCTTATGTTCACCTGAACATAAATTAATTCATAAACATTTATTCATGCCACTAGAGAATAAATGCCGACTTACCATTTATTTCAAAGTTGAGTCGACTTGCACTTAGACTTAACGAATCCCGATTTAAGATATCGATGTCCATTAATTATTTACGCCGCTCGACCGCATAAAATAATTAATTACTTTGATTCCTTAAGTAGTACCACTAAACGTTATTATTGTACTTGAGATAACTCAACCTGCAGGGTTTAGTACAATAAACCTTTTAAACTCCTTAAGGGGAAGTCATCATCCTAAATGGATACGGTGACTTGACACAGTAATTAGCATGACATACAGACGCCACCACCAAGATGAGGAGAATATTGGGTTATTCATAACCTCACCATAACAAGTCAGTGATGGTCGACAACTCATACTCATCTAATACCTTATCGAGGTTTAGGTCAACGTAAAGTCATCGAGATCAGGTTCTTCATCGTCGATAGAAGAACTCATTCATCGTGATCCATCATACGTCGAGACGCACCAAGATAGACAGCAACTAAGTCAAGTCACTTCTTTCATACCGCAGCTATAGCGACAACCGCCCTCGTTATCTCGCCAGATTCTTTTATATCTCATTGCTTGACCAATCATAGATTGTGATCTACAACACATCGATGATATAACTTATATATGAGATAGTGATACATATAATCAGTAAACATTGGATAGAGATTGTGATAGTGGTAACAGAATCATTGGATACAAGCTAACTAAAATCGCCCAAGATACAAAACCCACACTGGATTTCAGATAACGAAAGTAGTTTGCTGAGCTTGTATACAATGTTTCTCGCTACCACTTTTACAATCTCCTATCCGAATTGTTTACTTGATTGCATATGTATGTCTCTTTATCTCATATATGTTAGATCATACAAAGTGTTGTAGATCACGTAAGTCCGTATGATTGGTAAAGCTTAATGAGATATAAAAGTATCACACCGAGACAACTTGAGGACGAGTTGTCGTGCACACAGCCGCGTGTAGATAAGAAGTGACTGACCTGTTCTTTGTCTATGCCGGCACGCCTCGACGTATCGATGGATCACAGCGAGACGAGTTCTTCTATCTCGACCGCCATGAAGAACCTAGATCTCTGAGACTTACGCTGATCTAAACCTCGATAAGGTATTAGTGAGTATGAGTTGTCGACCATCACTGACTTTCTACGGGCGAGGGTTATGAGATAACCCAAGATTCTTTGCATCTGGGTGGTGGCAAGGTCAGATGTCATGCTAGTTACCTGTGTCGAGTCACCTTATCCGTTTAAGCAATCAAAACGTTGTAAATAATTAATGGACGTACGATATCTTAAATACGGGGATTCTTAAAGTCTAAGTGCAAGCCCGACTCAACTTCGGTAATAAAGGGCTAAGTCAGCATTTATTCTCTAGTGGCATGAATAAACGTTTATGAATTAATTTATGTTCTGGGCTGAACATAAGATAATTAATTTATTTGAGGCTCATCTTTATTCCTTGCATTTGATCCCTGGGCTGGCCCATCCAGGCCTTTTGCTAATATGAAATTCGATCCTCTCCTTATAGAGTCCCTCTGGGACCCTGTCTTGATCCTCTCTATTTTAAGTGATATTATTATATTTATCTGATATGCATAAATTCTATCTTGATAGGATTTAGGATTGCATTATAAATATAAGGTGAGAGAAAATCAAACCCTACTCATAAGATAAGAATTTCAAAAATTACTATTCCAAAAAAAAGAGATTTTCAAAAACTTTGAGAGAAGGAAGAAAACGTTTTTCTATAGCACTCTCCATAGATTGTCCTCACTCAGTATTGGAGTTTAGGCAAATGGGATACAGTTCAGAAGATCAAAGCACGAGTCTTGATCTATTCATCCCCGACAGATTCGCAGGTAAACACGAGAAAACTCCTACGTGTTGCAATTAATTATATAGGTGCATGCTAGAATATAATCAATGTATGGTGAATTAAACATCCAATATAGATCCTCGAGAGGTTAAAATCGATTTCTAAATTGGTATTAGAGCCGTGTTCAAGATTCGCTCTGCTGGATTAATTCACGCTTGATTATAACGCGCAATTAATTAATTGTGAACTGCTGCTCATCGTGGCTCGCTTTATTTTATTTTTTTGTCTAATTTTGTTTTTCACCACGAAAAACCGTGGTTAGATTAGATTTTTCTTGTAAATCTTATCCGTAAAGAAGAACGAAGACGAAAAAGCACGAAGAACGAGACGATGGAAGACGCCGAAAAACCGGACGACGACGCGAAGCACACGCCGTGCCATGCACGTGTTTTCACGGCAAAGACGCGGCAGCATCGCGACAGGGCGGCGAGTGTGTGCACGGGCGACATGCCTCGCGGTGGTCGGGCGCACCGGCAACGCCCGGACATGCCTCGGTAGTTGGCGCACCATCGCCGGCGTAATCAGAGCACGGTCGCGGGTCCTCGGCATCGCTCGGCGGCATAGGTTGGGCATCGATAGGGGTCAGGCGACACGATGAGGAGCACGAGTTTCTCACGAAGCTCGACGCGCGACACCGCCGCGATCGCGGCCGGAAACCTCACCGGTCTCTGGAAGTGCTCGCAGACGCGAACGACGCGGGCGCACAACCAAGACGAGGCCTCGGCAACGCTCGGCGGCCTCGACGCACTCTCGCAGAAACCTTAGAGTGGTCAAGGGCTGGGCGACGCGGGTGCGTGATTCGCGCAGATGCCCGACGCTGCGAAGGGTCTCGGCAGACCTGGCGAGATAGCGCGCACGGCGGCACACTCGGCGCGATGCGCATAGACCGCGTAATTTAGGTAGTCCGTCCGCATGAACATACATATCAATTGAAGCGATCGGGCGACGCCCGCAAATGTTTGATAAGTAAGGTATGTCCAGTGACCGCAATGGTGGAGATAGTTAATGATAACTTATTTCCATTCCTTTCGTAGGCAAAATTACCCATGCGATCAATAGACGTCGTCACGTGGTACATTCGACATTCCAAAAGCAATGTGTCATGAAATTATAATGCAATGTAAGATCTATATTAGCCCAAAATGTAAAATCAATGAAATTCGAAGTCCATAATTCAAGAAAACATGACATTTCCATGTCTTACGCTTCCAAGATGAAGCTTGGCTGTGACGGATGTTAAGCTAATAAGAAGAAATGTAATAATCGGTAACAAAAGACAAAGGTGCATACCATGCTAGAGTACTTGGAGAATGATAAACAAAAGACTTCTCGACATACGATGCACAGAAGGGCAGCTGGAGTCTACCGATGATGGCTGATATTACCACTTGCCACACCAAAGACCGACAGAGCTCGAGACGATGTACCAGACCGCTAGCCTCGTGCTCAACGAAAATGTTAGCGTTTGTTTGATATGGTATGGGTAGCAAACTGCTAGCTAAATATTTGAAACATACCGCCTCTCGATGTGGAACCCGGTCAGCACTGACATTAGAACATTCTCCACCATGAAGGCATCAACCCGATCATAAGGTATAAGAGCTACATCATCACATCTCGCAGCTTCTAAGTCAAGTTTCCAATTCAAATCACGAATGTAAATCTTCTCCAGATCTTACACTGGAGATAATCAACGGATTCAATTACATCCATTTGCTTTAATTTACCCTCGAACTTTCAAAATTAAGTGATTCACTAATCACCGAATTCACTTCGTGATAATCGCAAAGAAATAACAAATTTAATTAAAGAGAATATACATTTTACGTAAAATTAGGCATTCAAAACATTTACCAAAGATTTCCAACACCTCACGCTTATAACACTTTTTTAATTTCTTACTTGCCTCATTCAGAAAGAATCCATTATCTATTTTCTAAGACGAGCAGAGAGGTAAAACTGGTAAAAAGAAATCGCCTTTACCTCAAATGAATATCGATCAAGATAATTGAAAATAAATAAAATTTCAAGAGTATAAACAACCAACATCACCAAGAATAGGAGAAAGGAAATCATACACATATTTTTCACGATTTAGCTGACAACAAATCGAAAAGCACAACTTACAAATAATTCAATAGAAAAAGGACATAAACACATTAAATAATTAATACAAATTTCAAGACGATAGAGACAACTATAATGTACTACCCCGTGAAATTTAAAACTTTATTAATTATTCTTAAAGCAAAATCGAGATTCGAGTTTAGACGATTATTAAAAATTATAATGTCGGCTTCAATTTTATTTTCTAACAAGAGATTTAAACGAGTCGGAGAACCGATATGTAATCGAGTCTCGTGATAATTGTCTCGCCGTATCAAATCCCCAAAATCCCTCAACTTTTCCCTAAATCCTCTACTTTGTCAACACTTACAATCATCTCTTCCATACCTAAGTTTCTAAAGATGTACTTCATGACCCATGAGACTTCTCAACACTTCATATCTAACACATTAAGCATTTCACCCCACACATCCCAATTCCCAAACCGACCGGCATTATGTAAGAGAAAAGAAGAGCAAGCTCCTCATTGCTCAATATCACTCAACCTCTTTCTATTAAAATTCTATTCATTCAATTTATATAAAGAAGAATGTGTCAAAAATTATTAAGAAAAGTTAGAAAACATTTCAAACAATTAAACAAACACATACACACACGCAGTCGGGAGGAGAGGGCAATGACGCTTTTTCATTGGGGTAAGTAGACTACGCTTTTATCGGGGTAAGTAAACACAAACACATACATTTCAAAAGATTTTTTTTTTTTTAATAATTTAGACATAGACTACGCTTTTTATTAAAATACGCACATACACCACGCTTTTTAAGCGTAGTCTATACCCACTATAGATCACTACGCATACACCACGCTTTTGTTGTCAGTAGTATATACTCCAACCAAGATGTACTCACGCTTTTATAAAAACAGAGTCTATATTTTATAGACCACGCTTTCACGGTGCCGTAGTCTATAAGGTGAGAGAAAAGTGGTCCGTCTCGGCAGACCAGTAAGCGTAGATAGCACGGCGGCACACCGCGACGCACCGTGCGTAATTCGTCCATCCGAGCGACCGGGCGACGCCGCATTGGATGGACGAGGCTTGACGGGCGGCGATTGCTCTTGGCAGCATGGGCGACGGTGGGAGGGCGTTGTGCGGCGGGTAGTGTTGGGCACGCAGATGGGTCAGGCCTCAAGACGCGCCCGAACCCATTTTTTAACCCGGTTCAAGATTTTGGCCCGATCCGACCTGCTTTCGATTTTTTCGCCCAAATCCAATTTTTGACGACTCGTCCGTGCCTGCATGCGAGGCCTGCTGAAGTTTTGAAGATCTGTACTTTGCAAATTTATGTAATAAATTAGGCGGAAGTACAGATCACAAGTGGGTGCGATGAACGATTTTATTTTATTTTTATCGATCAAAGCATGTCGTGGATGTTTAAATTATGCAGAAGCATGCTATGTATGTTTAATTACGTAGTTAAACATTTTATATGTTTTCGTGAATTGATGCACATAGTAAGCATGCTATGTTTATCGCGTTTTTCAAGCATATTTTAGAATTTCATGAGCATGTTTTACATGTCTGAGTTCTATAGAAAAGCATGCTAGATTACGTGATCTCGCATGGATAAACCTTTTGAAATAAAAGACTAAGCGAGTAACCCGACATATTAATTTTTTAAATTAAAATGTCAAGACCTCCACTTTTTGATCTCTAAACAAAGTGATACGCACTGTGAGTAAACGTCCACACGCGTGGTTTGCTTGCACTGTTATCATAAGTTTGTTGGATGAGATTTCTAAATAAAACATTTTAATCTATTGAGAAGTGGGAGTTTCATGTGTAAACGTCCACACGCGTGGCTTGCATATGCGATTTTTCATAAGTTCTCTAGAGATAGATTTAAAATGAGATAACAAAGGAATTTGGATTGGAAGCGGTATGGTCCTAGTGAGTATGGCAACTCTAAGAATTCATTTTCTGCTGTTAAAATTGTGTTCATTGCTTAGACATCACCTAAAGGCCCGCGAAGTCCCTTCTTGCGATAGTGATGTGGTCTAGTAAGGTCCAATCATTAATTTCATTTGTCATAAGGATAAGTTGACATGGATTGAAATTAAACGACTAAAAGGTATATTTTAGTCCGGTCGAGGGGTTCATGTAAACGCCCACACGCTGGCTTGTATGTAGGATTCCTCGGGCAATTGAGGTTTAAATTAATATTATTTTATCAAAAGGTTACAATATTATTGTTATGAATTATGTGCGATCGTATGCTTATGTGTTTACATTACTTTTCGATATGTCTCTTACACCGATTATCAATATGCTCGCACAAAACCTCTATCCGTCCAAATTTTATCGAGTGGAACGAAACATTCAGATTGTTCTTCTTCATCAAGAAAATCTATTTGTACTCACTACACCCCGTCCCAAACCTCTAGACGATTTATTCATCGATGAGGAGCGCAAGGAGCACGAGAAATGGGACAAATCAAATAGAATGGCAAAGTGCCTTCTTTTGGTCACCATGTGCGAGTCCCTGCAACTCCAGCATCATGAGATGGATGATTGTTTAGTATGAATTTGGGCTGATTTTTGGTATTGTTTTGTGTGTCATTTTCAGTGGTTTATCCTGGTTATGCCGTTTGTTTGATTAATATTTATTGATTCGGACTTACTTCGCTCGCTTCGATGTTTTGTAGAAAAACAGCATAAAATATGATGAATTGAATCTGCCAAAGACCAAGTATAATGAAGAGCATCTCGACAGAGTTCGAGGCGAAAACCGTGTAAATCGGAGTTCGACGGCGAGAACGGCCAAACAACGAATCGCAGACGCGCGTGCGCTGCTGCCCCGCCGCACGCCTCGGCCACACCGCGGCGCGCGCCCGAGCGTGGCGCCGACATATTTTCCCTCAGGCGCGCAATGGCAGCCGGCGCCAGCCAGCGCCCGCCAGCGCCAAGGCCGCCTCTCCCGTCCGGGCGCCGAAGCTCAAAGACTGCTCTCGCAGCAAAAGCTCCGTCCGCGTGGGTGGCGGCCGCCAGCCCAGCGCCATTTTCCTTGCGCAAGCAGCCTCCGTCCGCGCCCCACTTGCGCCCCGCGCTGGACGTGTCTCAGAGCTTAAGCGTCGCGCCGAGCTCCGCCCGGCCGCTGGGTGCTGAGTCTTTTCGCCCGTAACTCGCGTCCGGTGACTGCGATGCGTCCGCTACTGGGATTTAATTTTCGAGAATATATATATAAGTTGTAATGCGTGAAACCCTACATCTACACATTCAGTTTTCTTTCCGCCGCTTGAGAACTCTCTCCACGCCGAATTGTCATCGATTGCTTTTCCTTGTAATTTCTTTTCGCCTGGATTAATTCAAGAACTTGATCAAGAGATTCATCACGACTATTACGATTGTAAGGATTAATTATTTGATCTTTCTTCCATCAATTGTTGAATAATGATTTCTATCGATTATAATTGTTTGATCCGTGAGATGAGCATGAACTAATTCTTTTCTAGGGTTGGGTGATTCAAATTGATTGATTGATGATTTGTTTGATTAAGAATACCAATTGAAGCCTGTGGTTTATTGTTGAGTGTTTGATCACTATTGAATTATTTATGTTTCGTATTATCGAGAGATAGATACGTGCATGATAGGAATTTGTAATTGATTAATCACTATTTAATTTGTATGTTTCGTATTATCGAGATAGATACGCTGCATCATAGGAATCAATGGGTTAGAGGTTACCGGAAACGGGTACTCTAATAGTGTATGTATTTGTGAAATTTGATAACCCAGGTTTAATCCACGGAACTAAAGTCAGTGTTTGGATTGAGGTTTGAAGATTGCATGAATAGGTAGATTTTTGATCAAGCAATAAATCGATTAATCAAGGCGAAGAACCATAATACCCTAGTTTATCTCACACTCGAATTATTCCTGTGCGATCAACCGCCAACGCTGGTTTGAATCGCTTGCATGTTTAATTTCGTTAATCTTAGTTAATCATCATCCCTATCAAGTTTAGGACTTAGATTTATTGCTTTCATCGTAACACATCATAAGCCCTGTTAAGTCTTCCTCGAGAGATTCGACTTGGGTCGACCTTACCACACTATAGGGACCTCGTACTATTGCGAGCGACTAAGTAGAACAATTTGGTCGGAACAATGATGTAGCCACAATATGGCTAAATCTCATGAAATCGTATGAGGAGTCGGACATAATCGCTTGTCATAATTTGACAAAATCAATAATGTCAAGTTCAATGAAGGAAAGCGATTCAATGCATGACCATGTAGAGCAAATGATCAATCTCTTCGGAGAGCTCGAATTGGTTGGAGGATATATTGATGACGTAGTCAGAATCGATATGATCCTCAACACTTTGCCCAAGTCTTTTGATGACTTCCGTTATGGAGTTGTCCTTTATGATAAGAGTTATACTCTAGATTCATTGGAAGAGGATCTAGTAACGGGAGAACGCAAAATGGACAAAGGTGCACAGTCTTTAGTACGCACCTCAAAGAAAACCACTGCTTCATCGAAAGATGAAAAGGGAAAGTGGAATTTAGGAGTGAAGGGAAAACAAGGTTTAGCCCTCGCCCCGAGGATCTATCTTGGATATTTAATTCACCATACATTGATTATATTCCTAGCATGCGTCTATATAATTAATTGCAACACGTAGGGGTTTTCTCGTGTTTACCTTTCGATCTGTCGGGGTCGAACGGAATGAACGGATCGAGACTCGTGCTTTGACCTTCTGGACTGTATCCCGGTTGCCCAATCTCCAACGCCGAGTGAGGACGATCTATGGAGAATGCACCGAAAATCACCCAATTGCTCTCTCAAAGCTCTCGAAAAACCTCACAAGAAAAGCTTGTGATTCTCGAAAATTAAGTAGGATAAAATGAGCATTAACCTAGACTTTATCTCTTACCTTATATTTATAATGCATTACCATAATCCCACAAGGAAAGGATTTATGCATATCCCATAAATATAATAATATCCTTATAGGATAAAGAGAATAAAATCTTTTCTTTCGAGAGTTATGGGGGCCGATTTCCTTAGTGCTACGGGCTGGACGGGCCAGCCAGGATCAAATGCAAGGAATAAAGATGGGCCTCAAATAAATTAATTATCTTATGTTCAAAACCCGTAACATAAATTAATTAATAAACATTTATTCATGCCACTAGAGAATAAATGCCGACTTACCCCTTTATTGCTTAGAAGGTGAGTCGGGCTTGCACTTAGACATTACGAATCCCGTATTTAAGATATCGAATGTCCATTAATTATTTATAGCATTCTCGATCGCTTAAAATAATTAATAGCTTTAATTCCTTAAGTATTACCACTCAACATTATTATTGTACTTGAGCTAACTCAACCTGCGGGGTTTAGTACAATAAACCTTTGAGCTCCTTAAGGGACGCCATCATCCTTAACGGATACGGTGACTGACTGTATAACTAGCATGACATACAAGCACCGCCACCACCCAAGATGCGAGAATATTGGGTTAGAACATATAACCTCACCCATAACAAGTCAAAGTGATGGTCAAGAACTCATACTCACCTAATACCTTATCGAGATTTAGATCATCGAAGTCACCGAGATCTAGGTTCTTCACTACTCGAGAAGAACTCATCTCACCGTGATCCTTCAATACGCCGAGACGCATCGCATAGACAAGCAACCAAGTCAAGTCACTTCTTATCTATACCGCAGCCTATACCGACAACTCGTCCTCAAGTTATCTCGGTTTGTGAAACTTTTTATATCTAATTGCTTGACCAATCATACGACTTTCGTGATCTTCTACACATCGATGATCTAACTTATATATGAGATAAGGGGACACATATATATGCAATCAAGTATTCAATTCAGCTAGGAGATTGTAATAGTGGTAACAGGAAACATTGTATACAAGCTCAACCAAAACTGCTTTCAGTATTCAAATCCAACAAGGAGATGCTAAGGCTAAACAAAAGAGTGGGAGTAATACAAAGGGCTCTACCAGCGGTTTGAAAAAGCCAAATGAGAAGGACAAATGCTTCAAATGTGGTGAGACTGGGCATTGGAAGGCTAAGTGCCCCAAGCTCAAGGCTCAAGGTACGCAATTTGCTTTAGTAACGGAAACATGTTTAGCAACTTGTTCTACTCATTCATGGTTAGTAGATACGGGTGCGACTGATCATGTTGGTTACACCTTGCAGGGGTTCCTGCGGACAAGGGAGCTATGTGATGGCGAGATAACAATCTCCATAGGCAAAACGGTGAAAGTCGAGGCCGTTGCAGTCAGAGATGTTACTTTATGTTTTGATAGAACAATTTTAGTTTTAAAAGACGTTTTATATGTGCCGAAGTTTCGGCGAAACCTTGTTTCAGTTTTGAAACTATTTATTCATGGATATTCATTGTTTTGATAGTGGTGTTTCAATCATAAGAAATGACGGTTATCTATGGTGACACTTTATATAATTCGCTTTATACTATTTACGCCAAACATAATACCTTTAATTATGTTGCATCTACATCAAACCTTAAAAGAGAAAGGTTTCTTAGAAGATGACACCACTTTTCTCTGGCATCTTAGATTAGGTCACATCAATCTAAATAGGATCCAAAGACGGCTAAGAATGGGCGTTCAGCGATCTCACAGCCACTCTGCTCCGGTCCGCGAATCTCAGATAGAAGGAAAGATGTCGACCGCACCTTCAAAGCGAAGGGTTATAGAGCCAAAGAAGTGTTGAGTTAGTCCATTCGACCTATGTGGACCTATGTCCACACAAGTTCGTGGAGAGTACGAGTACTTTGTCACTTTCATTGACGATTATTCAAGTACGGATACATATACCGCTTCATCGTAAGTCCGAATGCTTTGAGAAATTCAAAGAATTTAAGGCGTAAGTGGAGCGAAGCTTGGTAAAAGTATCAAGTCATCATGGGTCTGATCGCGGTGGCGAATACCTCAAGAACGAGTTTATGGACTATTTGGTGCAGTGTGGGATTACCTCCCACCACTACATCGGGCACACCACAACAAAATGGTGTGTCAGAGCGAAGAAATAGGACTCTTTTAGAAATGGTTAGATCAATGATGAGTTATGCAACATTGCCTATTTCGATTCGGGGTATGCCTTGAAACAAGTGGCATACATGCTAAATCTAGTACCATCCAAATCACCGAAAAGACCCTTTCGAGTTGTGGTTTGGGCGCAAGCTCAGTTTAAGCCACATAGGATATGGGGCGCCCAAACACATGTTTGAACAAGAAGGTCGACAAGTTCGATTCTAGATCCGATGCAAGGTCGTTTATTGGCTATCCTAGAGGAACGAAAGGTTGTTATTTCTATAGTCCTAAGGATCAGAAGGTCATTATTAGCACTAATGCCCGATTCTTAGAAGAGGATTATATGAAAAACCATAAATCCGAAGTTGAAATCATTCTTCAAGAATTAGAAGATGATCCTATTTCACCACAGATTAAGCCAAAGGTACGAGATGTCGTGTCTAGTCGGAGGGATCGACACCAGATACTTCAAGAAATTGAAGTGGGTCGAGTTCCACTAGAGATACCGGCCGTACAAGTGGTTCCTATCCAGCAAGTTGCGCAAGATAGAGAACCACAAGTTACTGCACCCACTGTTGCCATTGTGCCAGTAGTGCCTCGTCGTAGTGGGAGGGTTGTTCGTCAACCCGAGCGATTTATGTTCGTGGGTGAATCTTCGGATTTAGTCCCAAGAAATGAGCAGGCAATAATCGACGCATGGACATACCGTGAGGCGATACAAGACATTGATGCAAGATCATGGCACACCGCTATGGACTTAGAAATTGAGTCCATAATAGCTATGAATGTATACGAAAAGACATCACTACCAGATGGCAAGGAAGCCATAGGTAGTAAGTGGGTATACATGAGGAAGAGAGATTCAGATGGAGAGGTTTCGGCTTTTAAAGCCAGGCTTATGGCGAAAGGGTATACTCAGATTGAGGGCATCGATTTCGATGAGACGTTTTCGCCTGTAGCAATACTCAAGTCCATCAGAATTCTTCTGGCTATAGCAGCCCACTTAAACCTTGAGGTTTGGCAAATGGACGTGAAACCGCTTTTTAAACGACACCTGAAGAAGGTAGAGACATCTATATGCAAAGAACCCAAGGTTATGTGGTGAAGGGTGAAGAGCATCTAGTATGGAAGCTTAAGAAGTCCATTTATGGACTTAAGCAAGCTTCACGATCCTGGAACATACACTTTGACGAGGTGGTAAAGTCCTATGGATTTACCAGTTGCCTAGCAAAAGTTGTGTGTATCGTTTAGATATCAACGGTGATGTGCTGCACTTTACGTATATGACATCCTTCTACTTGGCAACAATGTGAAGTTGTTATCAGACGTAAAGAGTTGGTTATCCGATCAGTTTCAAATGAAAGACTTAGTAGATGCAACAGACATTCTTGTGATCAAGGTTTACCGAGATCACAAGAGGAAAATGTCGAGCTTATCTCGGGCATCTTACATTGATAATGTGATTACTGCTTTAGCATACTGCACCGCCAAGAAAGGATTGCTACCTTCGGACATGGTGTTCTCAGATCTAAGGAGCAGCTACTTATGATGCGCAGGAGATAGAGAAAATGAGACAAGTTCCTTACGCCTCCGTCAGATGAAGTCTCATGTACGCAATGCTATGTACGAGACCCAATATACGCTATACGGTAGCATAGTAGCTAGATATCGCCTAACCTCGACAAGCTCATTGCATCGCGGTAAAGCATATACCAAGCACCGAAAAGGACTCGAGATTATAGGCTAGTTTACCATGCAGATAGTCTAATGCCTTGGGTTATTCGACTGGATTTTCAAGCCGACCATGACGAGAAGAAGTCACCTCGTGCTATGTGTTTACCTTTGAAGGAAGAGCCAGATCCCGACGGAGTGCAAAGCAGCGATGCATTGTGGACTCTACCATGGAAGCCGAATATGTAGCCGCCTTGAGGTCGCTAAAGAGGTCAGATGGTTCAAGAACTACCTCATGGATCTAGATGTGGTACCGGTTTGCCCAAGAGTATCATAGTTTATCGTGATAATTCAGTGCGATGGCAAACCTCGAAGGAACCACGGACCCACAAGGCAAATAAACACATAGAGAGAAAGTACCATGTCATACGAGAAATCGTTAGACGAGGGATGTGCTGATTGAGAAGATTGGTATCTGCGGATAACCTAGCTGATCCATTCACGAAAAGCTACCGCAAAAGTCTACGAAGAGCATATTCGAGGACTGGATTGCAAGATGGCACCCACTTAGAAAGTAAACTTTTGTATATGTGGGAGAAACAAAGTGATGGTGTTGTTTGTAATAGCTAGTAGAGACACATTGTATACTAAAAGTTTGCTTTACTATAAGTGGGAGATTGTTTTATTTCAGATAATCGAGCTCATATACAATGTTTCTCGATTACCGTGATTACAATCTCCTATCTGAATTGTTTACTTGATTACATATGTATGTCCCTTTATCTCATATATAAGTTAGATCATACGATTGTGTTGTAGATCACGTAAGTCCGTATGATTGGTCAAGCTTAATGAGATATAAAAGTATCACACCGAGACAACTTGAGGACGAGTTGTCGGCATAGCTGCAGTAGATAAGAAGTGACTTGACTTGGTTCCTTGTCTATGCTGGTACGTCTCTGACGTATTGATGGATCACAGTGAGATGAGTTCTTCTATCCGATCGTCGTGAAGAACCTAGATCACGGAGACTTACGTTGATCTAAACCTCGATAAGGTATTAGGTGAGTATGAGTTGTCGACCATCACTTTGACTTGCTATGGGTGAGGTTACATGAGATAACCAAAGATTCTCTGCATCTTGGGTGGTGGCGATGCTAGTTACATGCTAGTTACATGTGTCGAGTCACCGAATCCATTTAGGATGATGACGTCCCCTTAAGGAGCTCAAAAGGTTTATTGTACTAAACCCCGCAGGTTGAGTTATCTCAAGTACAATAATAAGGTTGTGTGGTACTACTTAAGGAATTAAAGATATTAATTATTTTAAGCAATCGAGTAGCGTCAGAATAACTAATGGACGACGATATCTTAAATATGTGGATTCAGAAGTCTAAGTGCAAGCCCAACTCAACCGGTAATAAAGGGTAAGTCAAGATTTATTCTCTAGTGGCATGAATAAATGTTTATGAATTAATTTATGTTCGGCTGAACATAAGATAATTAATTTATTTGAGGCCCATCTTTATTCCTTGCATTTGATCCTCGGGTGGCCGATCCAGCTGTTGCTAAGATGAAATTGATCCTCTCTTATAGAGTCCCTCCGGGACTCGTCTCGATCCTTTCTATCTTAAGTGATATTATTATATTTATTGGATATGCATAAATTCTATCTTGATAGGATTTAGGATTGCATTATAAATATAAGGTGAGAGAAAATCAAACCCTAATCCTAAGATAAGAATTTCAAAAATTACTATTTTAAAAAAAAAAGATTTTCAAAAACTTTGAGAGAAGGTTGAAGACGTTTTTCTATAGCACTTTCCATAGATTGTCCTCACTCAGCATTGGAGTTTAGGCAAACGGGATACAGTCCAGAAGATCAAAGCACGAGTCTTGATCTATTCATCCCCGATATATTCGCAGGAGCAGAGCCTGATCAACGAGCTGACATGAAGCCAAGAGGATGATCGAGACAAGGAAGAGCGGGAAAAAGGACGAAAAATGACGTAGGGGACAGAGGGTAAACTCAGAATGCAACTGGGAGATGCAGACAAGAACTCTGGCAGACTTGCACACAAATGGGAAGATTCTGGGCAAGGTCCTTCTCTGCCGCCTGTTTGATTTTTGCCGAAAAGGGAAAGGTCAAAGTTGTGGTGGTTGAGATGAGACAAATCCGTCCAACTGAAGCCAGAGGAGTCTCCATCGGTGGTTCAGAACCCGAGCCAGCTGCTGACCTCGCCACCTACCATCTAGAGATACGTACGTAGACCAAGTCAAGGAGGAGTATACCTAGGCTCCCAAAAACCAATTCACAACAACATTCGCATACTTGGAGGAAGCATCGAGTCCTGATTTCTCTCTGCACTTTTCTCTTTCATTTTACTTTTGTTTTCATGAGTGATTGGTGAAGAAGATAAACTAGTCCTATGGGTAACCTTTATATTCATGTATTTTGTTATCTCCACTCGAGCAACTGCTTGCCAGAGACTGCTTTTCCTTTACATTTGATTTTATATTTAAGTATGGTTTCGTTTATGTTCTTGTTTGTTGATTTTGTGTTTATATCGATTATGCATGAGTAGTCGGTTTGGTTGGGCTCGGGGTGAAGCACGTTGAGTCGAGGTCATGAGAGTCGTGAGGTCTAAACGTCCTTAGAACCTTGAGTGGGTGTTCCCGAAGCTCTAGACCTTGATACCCATGTTATTCCTTTCTTTGAGCGTTAACTCGGCCGGTAGCCTTGTGGGGATGGGTGATCGACAGAATTTGATCGCACGTAAATTAACGCGCGATGTATAATGGTAAGTCGAGTATCGTATCCACAGGGATTGCAATCCGAAAACACAGAAGCTAACTCTCTAATCCTTCATCATTATCCAAGCAACAGAATATGGTTTTAAAGGTTTTAAGGCTTCAGATAATTAAATCCAAAGTAAAAGACAACAACTTGAAAATAAACAAAAGCAATAAATACTCAAAGATGAATATAAGAGATAAAGACTAACCCTAGGGATGCACTAATCATATCCACAACGATGTTTATCCTGCTTATTATTAACCGTTTTAATTCAGACAAGATGGAAGATCACATATGTAGCCAACAACTTCAGTTACGACAATTGTGACAGTTGATTACTAATTTTCCCTATTACTGTTACGTCTCTAGAGGAAAATAATTAACTCCAAAAGGATCACAATGAATATGCTTCCTACGAATGTTCCTATCTCAGTTACGACTCAAGGCTTATTCGTATCATGCATTCAAGATCGATTGACAATTAAAACAGTTACGTAATTAACTTGCAACTATGATATGCATCAAGATTGATCAGAAATCAACACATATAATTAAGCACCATGAATCATGAATCAATGCCTGGAAGGTAAATAACAACAGTAGGAATCACAACATATAGGATAGAATCAGGCAAACCCTAGGATTAGAACGGAAATTTAGCTAGACATAATTAACGGAATAAAATACGAAATAATCATAAAAACAGAAATTAAATTGATAAAACCCGTAGGGAAGCATCTGAAGAACAATGGTTGGGTTCGTATCCAAACCCAACGGAAAACGGGAAAACGATGGAATTTGTTCGGACAAAAGCGTTCCGAAGCATTAACAATGCGTAGAACAATTGCAGAATGATGGAAAACTAAAGCTAGAATGAATCTAAATCAAAGCTAATGTGAAAATAAATGAAAAACTATGAAAAACTGAGGAAAGATATGTAAAATCACGGTTGGGGAAGGTTGGAGGCGCGAGGGGGTAGAGCCTTATTTATAGATTTAGGGTGAAACCCTAAAATTTGCGTCAGCCGCCTCTCTTCGCGGCCGAGCTCGTGGTCGCGAGCTAGGTCGCGAGGCATCCGTCTCGTCTCGGCCGGGCGTCAAACTCTCGGCAGGGCGTGCGTGCTTAGTTGCCTCGCGGCCACGCCTCGCGGTCGCTAGGTGTTGGAATCGCCGCGGGTATGTCTCGCGCCCGCTGGGAGTGCTCGCGTGCATGGGCTTCGTCTCGCGTGTGTATTGTTTCCTCGCGGCCGACCTAGCGGTCGCTAGTCCGGTCGCAAGACATCTCCTTCACAGCATGCTCGCCGCCGCTTTGTGTCATCGCGGCTAGCTAGCAGCCATGAAGCGGTCGCTAGGCACTCATTTCGCCCTCGTCTTCTCGTCCTTCGTTCCATGCTTTGGTTTTCAACTTATAGGCCTACAAAACACCAAAACGGAACCCAAGAGCAAGATCTTCCAAAATATGTAAAAGCATTGAAACCAAGTTATAAACGCACTTTATAGATCTAAAATCATCTTTAAATATCAACAATAAACGTGTAAAATGCGCGTTTATCAACCCCCCAAACTTAAATCATTGTTTGTCCTCAAACAAAAACAAGACCAAAAAGAAAGAGAGACATAACAAAAGATCAACGAGCGTCAGCAAAGGTGATTAACACAATCAAGCCTCAGAAATATCTCAAATCTCAAAATTATTAGTGCACATGACAACATTAGTCAACTCGACAATGTACAACCATTGAAAGCAAAAATCTCATTCAATTCAACCCTCACAATGTCATGTATGTAATATATAGAGTACACTCAACTTATAAAGAAATAAAGGACGTGTATGCACTCAATAATCAATGCAATGCGAAAATCTCACCATAGGCTTGCCATTTCTCTAATATCTCCACCACTTCAAATGCATTCAAATTAGGATTAAAAAGGACTTTTCATAGGTTGTATTGTAGGCACATTTGTTAAGGTAGGATAATATATGGCTAAGTGACTCAAATATATTCCAAGCACTTCCATCTATACAATCAACTCATATGGACTTTGTCCATTTTCCTTTCCTTCCCAACATGCTATTTTCACATTTATTCACTCAAGGTACCATATAATATAATGATTAACTTCCTTTATGCTCATACTATTCACAATTTTTTTTTCTTTTCTTGACTTTGTAATAAAGCTTATAGGGTCTATTCTTTTTCACACGTGTACCATACTTTATCTTTTATCCCCACTTTGCATATCAAAACAAAATTTTCTCCCATTTGATTCCCATATCCATCCTCACCTCCTATCATCCGGTTAATCGAAAGAATAAGGTCTAATAAAGGCTCAAAGAAGGCGACAAATGGTATATATCAATGGGCTAGTGTTTGGGTAAATATGTGGTTTAACAAAGATGGCCTTTTATCCTTTCCATATTCAAAACACATATTGCAGCCTTGACACAGAAAAACGACAAGTTCTAGAAGATAATAACATGCACGATATCACACAAATAAAAGAAACTGTAACAAGATGTGTATACAATGAAGCTCAAGTCTCACGGTTAGCAAATGGTTAAAAACAACAAGCTAAGCAATCTCAAGCGATCCATGCGTCATTTTCTAACATATCATGTGCACTATCATTAAATATCAACAAGATCAAATTTTCTATCGTCATTGGCCACATGGATTAACAACTTCACTTCAACTCGTTGATCGACCGACACAACAAAAACACGAAAGACACGACAAAAGCCCCAACGTATAAAAACTTAACAAAACAACGCAAAACATAAAAAAAAAGACTCTCAACCACATCACACTCGACCACTCCCCCCCAAACTTATTGTCAACAGTGTGCAATGGAGACAATAATGTTTGCAGAAGAGAGTGATTGGGAGATATCTTACCTCAAATGTCTCGCTACTCCGGCGGTGGATAGAATCCTTGCCATTGATGATATACCTTGGGACTTAAAAACAAACAATCAAGACATAGCAAAACAAAGAAAAAGACGAAAAACAAAACGAAAAACATAAAGCACGAAAACACGTTGGGTTACCTCCCAACCAGTGCTAGATTTTTCGTCGCTAGCTCGACGTTACCTCTCATCAATTAGGCGATTTGATAACTGAGAGATTTCCAAACTTCAATTTGCCGTACTTAGCATTGACAACAGACCACCAATTGGCACAAGAATGGCTTCCACTGAACTTGAATGAATCACTCGGATTTTATGCCGAGTCCACTTTTTCCTCGCAGATGCCCTGCCGACCGTCGGTTGCCCTTCGTGCGAGACTTGACTAGCAGAGCTGATGAGTGATCGAATAACACTTTTCGTGCTCAATCGTCGTGTTGCTTGATGGCGCCATATATTGAAATCTTGAGCTCTTCATCATTGACGCGAAACGTGAGGTCACCTTCCCACACATCAATCAAAGCACGACCGGTTGCTAGAAAAGGTCTACCCAAAATTAGTGGTTGATGTCAATTCGGTATGTCTAATATAACAAAATCAGCAGAAAGACAAAGTCCCAATTCTTACCAACACGTCTTCAACAATTCTCTTAGGATATGTGACCACATCGTCACCATCATGTAATAACCCGCAGCTTTTAACAACCTAATTACGGTCTTTAAAACCCGTAAAATAAAATTTTGCCGTGAAATCAAATCACATATGAAATTCGACTATCGAAATGTCACGACCCCACCCAAATGACCATTTTGAGCGAGCGGACTATTGTTAGGAATATAGAACTTAAGATTTGACATACTCATTTAATTACACAAATTAGTCCAAAAGGGCTTAGCTAATGATCCAAAAGATACAATGATCCGAAGACTTCACGGTTCACATTGTTATAATATCCAACATGAAATTAAAACACTCCAAATCGTAGTTTGCAATGAAAGAGTGTGAATACATATATGACTTTATATGTATTCAAGGTTATCCATTTCTAACGAACATCAAGGACATACGGCTTTCTCAACACTCCTCCATCATCAAGAATCGAGCTCAACCTCGCACATTTAAAACAAATATGTGGCTAAGTACAAAATTTGTACCCAAAGTGGACTTATGCCGAAAACATTTCATTTTCGCTTAATTACTCGCTAATATAGTGGTAAGACACAAGCGGTTTTATTTGAAAATGCCTCAGGCTTACTAAAATATTTTCACGAGTTTATAAAAGTTGTCGCCAAGCATTTTCGTGTACGTGATCCATATCCCTTATTATCATGTCATCACATTATCATAGTCGAAAGTCGTGAAGGAGGCCTCCTTCACGACCCCGCGACCGCCGTGAATCGTCTCTTACAAAGACACGGTCACCTTCAAGGTACACGCTAATCCTAGCTGTATAAGCCTTCCCAAGATAGATCCGATATCGATTTTCATTCATAAGTTGGGAATAACCCATCAACATCACATCATTCATGGATAGGATACAACATACAAAACGTAAACATTTCAAGGTGTAATCATTTAAAAATTTTAGCATTTGTTGAAAAGCACCGTAAAAAAGGACGCTTGAAAAGAAAAGAAAGTTGTTCCATTTTGTAATAAAGCCCACCGAAATTATCGCTCGCCTTTATCGCTTTCCTTACTCGTCAAGGTCCACTGGTGCGCGTCATTCACACCTTTATATAAAAGGATGCTTTAGTACGTCGTTTACGTAGTTCGAGACTTATCAAGTCTTATAATATAATTCGATATTTCATATCGACACCTAATCGAATTCCTTAATGAATTTAATTCATTTCTCGTCAGCATCAAATTAACATTTCTCGCTCTTCGATAGAAACGAGACATGTGTTAAAATGACCAATTTACCCTCTTAGTAAATGGTCCAACGCTTTTCACGCTTTCTTCGATTTCATGACTTTAAACATGAAATCTTTTCATATTAACGTGATATCATTAGTAAATGATACGCTTTACGCCAGATTTATGTATTTATCGAACGCCTTTCAGACGCTGATGTCAAAAGTCAATAATTTTGACTTTTCTTAAGAATTTAATTACTAAGCCTTATTTTAATATTAAATCTTTGAAAAATAAATTTTCAATTGATTTCTTTTATAAACTGTTTTAATATGTTTAAAAATAATTTTAAACATATAATTCATTATAAAATGAATTTAAGGATTTAAAACCTTATATGAAATTAAAATAGCTCACGGCTATTTTGATTTTTTCCAACTAATTATCTTCAAATTTGTCCAAAATTTCCAAATATGTCTAAAATATTATTAGACATATAATTTATTAATAAACTTGATTAAAAAGGATTTAAAATCCTTAAAATTTTAAGTACTTTCGTAATTGTAATAAATTACCAAATGATACTTAAAAATTTTTCTAATAATATATAGTGTATTTTATACACTATGGTCATTAATATGACATAATGTCAATCAACCATTGTTCAATCATCACCTTAGTATATATATATGTCTCGCATTTATAAATAAATGCTTAAAAATTTTGCTAAAATTCTAATAAATTAATATAAGGTCCAAACATTAGTCCATGACATATGTATGTCATATAAGTCATGATATAACATTTATATGCCCTATAAATGGCATATAAGCTTGGGTCGTTTCACTAAGTATGTTTAATAATTTTATAAAATTTCTAAACAATTAGGACATGCTTATACATTATAGTGTAACAATGTAACACCATAAAATATATCAAGAACAATTTCATTCATCACCAAAATTAGCTCAAAGCTTTCGGTTTATTTGAACAAAATTTGTAATTGATTTTAAAAATTCTAACAAAGACATAGGATGCATAAAACACATTTTAGAACAACAATATACCATCAGATGTTACAAAATAAAGTCACACATCAATATATACATATATATAAGCTTCGCTTTTGAAAAAAATAGCATAGGTTATTTTAAAATGCCAAATAAATTTCTATGTACTCTCAATACATCATAGATCAATAATTCCACATTGCATGTACAAATCAAAATCATAAATCCACTTATATATTTATATATGCTTCGGTCTTTAATAAATAAAATAGGAAAGAATGTTTTAAAAATTCTCAATTAAATCATATGCACTCTCAATACATCATGAATCAATAATATCATATTGCATGTATCAAATAAAAATCATACATTCACCCATTTTTTCCTTATGCTCTCGGTTTCACTAGAACATCGCATAGATTTTTTTTAAAATTTTCAATTAAACATTATGGACACATATAACATTATAAAGTACAATTTCATGCTCCAACATTACCTCAAAGCTCTCGGCCCCTTCCAAACAGTTTTTATACATTTTTGAATAAATTTTAAAATATGATCCAAGCTTCACAACATAATGCTATATAATCCTAGAACATCACATACTCATTGCTTCGAAAATTTGAACAAAAATCGACATGCATTACATTTGAAAACAAGAACACATATCTAATCCTTTGCTCATCATCTATTCACATGCAATAGCAAAATATCACCAATAAAGCTCATCAAGAACACATGCAAGAACTTTACACATTTTTCTTTCGAAAATTCTAAGAAAATCGAAAACCAAGGATGCTTTGTTTCAAATCCCACCTGATGTATAGATTAGTGGAACAACTCAAGGTATCTAAGTGTTGTATGGAAGATAGGAAGAAATTTTCAAGCTTGGCAAGGAGTGGAGCTCTCGGCCATGGCTAGAAATCAAAGAAGATGAAGTTTTGGGGAGAAATGGGAGGATTGAGAGAGAATGAGAGTGTAGAGTGTTTAAGTGATTGAGTGAGGGAAGAATGAAATAAAATCTGAATAAGACCCCCTATAGCCTCATGTCTCGCTCTCTCTCTCTCTCACACAAGGAGACCTTCAACTTTTATTACTAGTTTAATCACTAATGGGTTCCCAATCATTAGTGTCTTACACACTCTCTTGGAAATAGCTAGAATACATCATTAGAGGGAGATTTGTTGTTATAAAATCTGAATTTATACATACATGCATGCAATAGTGAGTTAAATAAAGCACTTAGCATTTATATATATACATATATAGTTCTCGACTTTTGGAAGAACTATAGGATAAAATTCATATTTCATGCTAATCTTAGATATATAGATCATAATATATAATTTAGATGATATTTAATATCATAGGTTAATTAAATAGTATAAAGGAAGAAGATAATTCAATTTATGTACAATATAAACGGCTATCGCCATTTGATTTAATCATGGGTTAAAATTTTTATTTCATGTCATTGGTAGGCATATACACTTTGGTATATAATTTATATGATAATTATATCATAGGATAATTAGGAAGAGCATTTAATTTCGAAGAAACCCTAATTTCAATAATTAGGTTTTCAAATCGCTTTGATATAAAATTAATTCAAATGTTCAAGCATTAATAAAATGCTTATTAGTACTTTAATATCATAAAATACCATAAGAAATAATTTCCTAAAGTTTCTTGATCATTAAAACCATCGCTCATCTTATCTCTAAACGCTGACGCTTGAAAACGCTTCAAAACGCTATGATCGACTCATTTTTAAATGGTCGAATACTGTAATCTCATTATAAAATATTCCATTCATAATGAGATATAATTCCAAGCTTGATTGCTTAAGAAAATCGTGACATCTCAACAATGATATGATTCGACGCTTAAAATGTATCGCCGATAGAAGTTAGAACTTTCAATTTCTTATCACTCACTAAATTGAGTGACCGAGTAATAGGAAATTGTTCCTTGTAAACAATTGAAATCATACTTGATTTCATATGTGATTTGATTTCACGGCGTAATTTTATTTTACGGTTTTAAAGACCGTAATCAGCTTTTTTAAAAAAAATCATGGGTTATTACATCCTACCCCTTAAAAGAAATTTCGTCCCAAATTTGTATACCTTAAAAGAATAACTGGGTATCGCTCCTTCATCAGTATCCTCTAGCTCCCACGTAGCTTCTTCGCTCGTGATGATTCCACAAGATTGACCGTTGAAATCGATTTATTCCTCGCTTGTTGAACTTTATGGTCTAATATTGCGATAGCTTTTCTTCATAACTCATGTCCGGATTTAGAACTACGCGCTTTGACGGATCACATGTTTTGGATCGCATACATATTTCCTTAGTCGAGATACGTGAAAACATTATGCACATTTCCCAAGTCATGAGAGCCAACTTATAAGCATCGAGCCTATTCTCTCTAGGATCTCGTATGGTCCTATGTAGCGGGTCTTAGTTTTCCTTTCACACCAAATCTTGTGATCCCCTTCATGGAGAGACTTTGAGAAATACTTTGTCTCCAACTTCAAATGTAACTCCGATCTACGCCAGACGTCAGTAGGATTTTGTCTATCTTGAGCTTCCTCGATTCTTCGCTTAACTGTTGGACGATTTCAATCATTTCATTCATCGCTTCGCCCTATTATCTTCCTTTCACCTACCTCATCCCAAAGAAAGTGGTGATCTACATTTCGCCATACAAAGCTTCATATGGGGCCATATCAATAGTCGCTGATAACTATTATTATAGTAAACTCAATAAGAGGTAAATGTCTTCCCATTTAGCACCTCGATCTAGTACTACTGTTCTCAAAGATATCTTCCGAGTTTGATTGTCCTTTCCGACCGCCCATCGTTTGTGGGTGAAATGTCAGATCAAGTTTAACTTTGTTCCCAACTCTTTTGTAGGCTCATCCAAAATTTCGATGTAAACTTGGAGTCTCTATCCGATGTAATAGATTTTGGTACTCCATGTAGCCAGATCACTTCTTTTACGATATCCGGCTAGTCTATCACCCATATGTATTTTGAATTGGTAAGAAGTGAGCGACTTGGTGAGTCTATCTACTATTACCCATATAGTAGTGTTTCCTTTTCGAGACTTGGGTAAACCGAACGAAATCCATCGTTATTTCGTCCCACTTCCATTCGTGTATACCCAACGGTTGTAACTTTCCATAGGGACGCTGGTGTAAAGCTTTTACTTGTTGGCAAACAAGGCAACGCTTCTACTAAAGAAGCTATGTCTCGCTTCATGCCTTCCCACCGTAATTTCTTTGTGTCTTGTACATCTTCGCATCGCCGGGTGGGCGGTATAAGGTGTATCATGAGCTTCACTCATTATGTTGTTCAATCTCAACATCATCAGAACACATATTCTTCCTTTCAACATTAAAGCATCGTCGATGCTTCCGGAAATTTTCCACCGCCAGCTTCTCACTCTTTCTCTTATCTTTTCCAACTTTTCCTCAATCCTTTGTCTCTCAATGATCCTTTTCTTAGATCGGTGTCATGGTGAGTGTAGCAATACAATTTTGATCGCCTCGTCGTTTAATCAATTCAATTTTTAAATTGTGAATTCCTCAACAAGTTTATCTTCTCGTGTCAAGAGATATCCCAAATGAGTTTGATTTTACGACTCAAGGCGCCACCACTACATTCGCTTTACACGGGTGATAGTTAATACCACACCGTAATCTTTTACTAGTTCGAGCCACCTTCTCCGCCTCATGTTTAGATCTCTTTGCTCGAAAAATATTTCAAATTCTTATGATCTCAGATAAATTTCAGATCTCACCCATAGAGATGGTGTTCCATATTTTCAAAGGTATGAACCATCGCCGCTAACTCTAAATCGTGTGTTGGGTAGTTTAGCTCATGTGGTCTAAGTTGTCGTGATGCGACGCTATTACTTTTCCTTCTTGCATCAAAACGCATCCTAGTCCATTCTTCGAGCGCCAAGATAAACCACATATTCTTTATCCGATTCGGGACCGCTAACACCGTGCACTTGTTAACTTTTCCTCGAGTTCTTGAAAACTCGCCTCACATTCCTCACCCAAGTGTACTTAATTCCTTCAAGTAATGGGTCATTGGTCTTGCTATTTTGGAGAATCCTCAATGAATCTCCTATAATAACCACTAACCCTAGAAAACTCCTGATCTCATTCGAGTTCGCGGTGATTTCCATTCTTGTACTGCTTCCACTTTGGCTGGATCCACCTTGATTCCATCAGCAGACACAATGTGTCCTAGGAACATTACTTCCTTTAACCAAAACTCACATTTGCTGAACTTAGCAAACAATCTTTCATTCCTCAAAGTTTGTAACACCATTCTTAGATGTTCCTTATGGTCTTCCTCATTTTTCTAATAGATGAGAATGTCATCTATGAAAACCAGTACAAACTTGTCCAAGTACGGATGAAACACTCGGTTCATGAGGTCCATAAACACCGCTGGTGCATTAGTTAATCCGAATGGCATAACTACAAATTCATAATGGCCATATCTTGTTCGAATGCGGTTTTAGCTATGTCTTCGTGTCGCACTCGAGTTGATGGTATCCCGACTTGAGATCAATCTTTGAAAATATACCGCTCCTTTCGCTTGATCGAATAAATCGCCGATTCTTGGTAAAGGATATTTGTTCTTGAGCGCCATCTTGTTCACTCTCGATAATCTATACACATTCTTATGATCCATCCTTTTTTCGACGAACAAAACAAAGCGCCCCCAAGGCGATACACTAGGTCTAATGAAACCTAGGTCCAACAGCTTGGATTGGATTTTCGTTCTTCCAATTCCTTTGGGGCCATCCCGTAGGGTGCTTTGACATCGAGCCGATCCCGGTTCCAAGTCAATGGTAAATTCCAATTGTCATCGTGAGGTAATCCCGGTAGGTCTTTAGAAATACATCCGAAATTCCTAACAATTTCTATGTCTTCTATCTTCAATTCCGCTTTTCCTCCGCTCGTGTAAACGAGAAAAGCATGGTATCCTTTCTTATTCATCATTTTCCTCGCCTTCAATGCGGACACAATTGGGACTCTCTTCCCATGCCGATTCCATGGAAATGCGCTGCTTTCGCCCAGAAAATGAAATGATATTTTCCTTTCCTTGCAAAGAATCGTGGAGTGGTTTGCGCTAACCACCCATTCCTAGATTATATCTACGCCACCCATGGACATTATGTTCAAATTATTTGCTAGAACCCTTAGTGATCCTAAGTTCAACTCTAGGTTCGAGCGTAAATGTGTAATACCATAATTCCTCCTATAGTGAAGAGATTCTCATATCCCGATTCGCTTTATCGCATTAAGTCCCAACAGATCTACACATGATTTTGCTATGAAAGAGTGCGAAGCACCCGTGTTTAACAATACTATAACAGCATGTTGAGAAGGATTCCATACCGCCAGTTTCCTCGGTCCTGTTCGCTTTGTTGCCGATGCAAAGCATACGCCTAGTTGGGGTAGCGCGCCGACGTGGTGCTTGCCTTTGCCGGGCCGTTGTCGTTGTCCGGGCCGCTGTCACCGACGCTGCCGCTGTGGTTGTTGTCTTCGTCGAGGTGGCTGCCACCGCTGTGGTAATTGTTGTTGTACGCGCCGCAATTGTTGTGGAGGTTGTTGCCATTGTTGTGGCTGCAGCTGTCGTTGAGGTTGGGGCTGAAATTGATAGCCCTCGCCGTTGGACGCTACCGGTTGGTTCGCCTTACAATTGTTTCCGAACGTATCCCCGACGTAAGTTTGCGTAATGTCCTCTCATACCGCACCAAACAGCTTCCATCGCCCGCCATGCACATTCCTGTGCATCTTTCGGCATTTTGGGCATGGAAGAGCCCTTCACGCTTCTTGTAGTCCCCTTGTTTGGAGGGATAAAAGTCGGCTTCCTCCATCCTCGCCTCGTTTGCCGAGTTCCCCGCCATCGTTGTTTGTTACCTTTGTTTTCAAAGCTCTCGCCATCGCTACCAAAATCGCATCCCATTTTCTTCCTTTGTCCATAGTATTCTCGTGATCCGAATCGATCCCGCCTTATCCTCCGCATTGTCGCCTCAATGTCCAAAGCTCGTAAGAGCCTCAAGATAAGTCATGTCTCCAAGACCATGAGAGACATTCTTATTTCGCCTTAACCCCGATCTAAATTTCTCGCCATCTTTAAACCGTGTCCACTGATCCAAAGGCATATCTAGACATTTCGCAAAAAGTGCGATCGTAGTCGCCATCGACATCTTTTCCTCGCTTAACAAGAAGAATTCATGTTCCTTCTTTTCTTGTAACTCTTTGGTACATATTTATCATACACTTCCTTTGAAATCTTCCTGTGTCAACTCTTCCATCCGCTCGCATTGTGAAAGTTTTCTTTCCGCCTCCCACCGTAAATCAAGCAGTCCATTTAACCGAAAGCTACACACGATAGTCTTTCTTGGTTGGTGCACCTTAGAAAAGTGAAAATTCTCTCGATGATTCTCATCCACTGCTCAAGATCTTCTGGACTACCTTTCCCATTGAAAATTGGAGGGTTTTGTCTTAAAACAATTCCTCTATCCCGGTCGTTGTGGTGGAGGTGGTTGATGTACGCTTGTTCCTCCTGCTCCGAGTTCCACTCGCCTCCTAGGTCGCCCGCCTTACTTCTCGCTCGGGGCTTGTCTAGGAGGCATTCTCATGTGTAAAATATATCATTAGCATCATGTATCATTTTTATAACTCAATATGTACAATTTCATTTCTTTGCCCTTTTAGAAACGATAACCTAAATAAAACATTTCATTCTTATCATACATAAATTTGTTGCAAAACTCTCGATCACACATACATACAATTGCAAAAGCACCATAGATAACGACTTTGCAAACATAAGTCCTTACATCAAGGATTACTTACATACTTACTTCCAAAATGTTTCAAAAGGAAAGGCCATACACATATCGGCCTTAAGGCTTTACAAAATTCAAGTCATGCACAACGGCTTTATAGCCTTACAAAATTCCGCTTTCCCATCGCTCAAGTTTTTCAAAAGCATAAATAAAACATACATAAAAATAGATAACATAATCCTTCAAACTTTACATCAACATCACTAGCTACATCAACTCCTAGAATCTTCCTCATCTTCCTCCCGATCCTCTTCCTCCTCGTCCGAATCATCAACCCGCCATATGCTCTAGAGGTCCAGCCCATTACTCTCTACCATCGGATGTCGCGCAGGGACCATAATCCACACGAATCGGGTCAGAATCGCCGTGGAATGGGGTTATACCCATCAAGAGTACCGCCACGCTAATCCGCGGCCGCCCGACGGAAACTCTCGATCGGTGGTGGGTGCTGCCATCGGTGGTAAAGGCGGTAGTGGTGAACGCACCGGATGTCCGAAAATCGAGGCTGGAAAACAGGGCTCCCAATGCTCTAGCCTAGCCGCCTCCGCTCGCTCGAACAAGTCTCGCTCGTCAATACGATATCGTGGTACCACCGGGTCAACTATCCGTGGGACCTCGTATACGCCACTGTGTGACTCATCACGCCATGTATATTCCCGTGAGTGAGATAAGGTCCTCCTGCGCGCCATAGATGCTATATACGTACGCAAGTGGTCGATGAACCCGGTAGATCACCTATCAAATCATATCCTCCAACAAGACGGTAAATATAATCTCCAGAGACCTCACGAGCATAGTCTTCCCAATCACAAGGAAGTATAGTAAGAAGACGCTTAATGCCGCCATAATCCGTCACGCCATAAACTCTCGTGATTCCTCCACACCGAGGTAGTACATTAAAACTCTCCTAGATCCTCGCCAAGACACATCCAAATTTTCCCGTAAATACGAATAGTCTCTTCGTGGGTCGGGTTAGGTCCTATCCTCCTCCTCGCAATATAACGATCTCCTCCATCCGTCACGATCAAAACTAACTGCTAGACACTACTAATACCTATTAGCGATAGGTAGCTTAATACTGATTAATCAACTAGGATAAACTATTCAACCTATAGCCAAACATTCTTAACCCATCTAGTAAACAAGACTCCTATTGCTATGTTAAGCTACACGAGATATTATAGGTTCCTCCGTTCTATCTAAAACTCGAGCTGAACTTTACCCAGACTCTACTGTATTTGGGAGCTGGAAAAAGAGATTCTGTCCTTCATAACAAATGAAGTTCAGAACGTTAGGAATACGCAGGCGAAAACCATGCGTAAAACGGAGTCTTATCGAGAGAGTACGGTTAAAAACAAATTTACTGCGCAGTGCAGAAAATTTTCGCGATTATAACGATGTTTCGAGAAGGTGCCAATAATGACAACATACGCGCTATGGCTACTGCCGACTTAGTATAACGATTATATCCACGTCTTCTAATTGAAGCTTGTTGTTCTGATGTCTCAGTCCACGGTCACGCAAGTTGAAATTGTGGTTATGATCACCGCTTGACCGTGATAAGCATCCACCTTCTTTATTCTTCATAGTCAACGCCGCTGAGCATCTTTACGCTCCACTTTCGCTGCTCGTAATTCGATATTAAAACACATTCATGCTTCCTATCATTCTTTTGTTTTCTTTCATTATGGGAACATACTTCCTATATCGCCTACATTCTTCTCAAGAGCATAGCATACTTAGTTATCAACATAGATTTCATAATTCATAAACATCACATCCAAACAACATCATACTTCATTTATACATTCGCATTAATCATCATGATTCGCTTCAAACATACTTTTCAACTTAACCACTTCGATCATTGTTATCAAATTTCAAAATTCACAATTTTTGAAAATTTTCACCATAACTCATCATTTCAACCATAATCACATTACCACTTTCTTTTCCTTCTTCTTCAAAATCTTTTCAAATTTGATCATTATATAAAGATTTTCACTCATAAGCTCAAAAGAAACCGACACCTTTTTCCAATGAGCTCGATGTGATGGAGTGTTGAGAATAGCCAAGAGATTTTCTAGAAGTCTAGTGACTCAATTCTAGACTTAGTTTTAGAAAGAAATAGATTTCATAGAGCAACCGCCTCGATACCACTGTCACCACCCCACCCAAACGACCCTGAGCGAGCGGACTATTGTTAGGAATATAGAACTTAAGATTTGACATACTCTTACACAAATTAGTCCAAAAGGGCTTAGCTAACTGATCCAAAAGATACAATGATCTGAAAGACTTCACGGTTCACATTGTTATAATATCCAACATGAAATTAAAACAGCTCGTAGTTTGCAATGAAAGAGTGTGAATACATATACGATTTATATGTATTCAAGGTTATCCATTTCTAACGAACATCAAGGACATACGGCTTTCTCAACACTCCTCCATCATCAAGAATCGAGCTCAACCCGCACATTTAAAACAAATATGTGGCTAAGTACAAAATTTGTACCCAAAGGACTTATGCCGAAAACATTTCATTTTCGCTTAATTACTCGCTAATATAGTGGTAAGACACAAGCGGTTTTATTTGAAAATGCCTCAGGCTTACTAAAATATTTTCACGAGTTTATAAAAGTTGCTCGCCAAGCATTTTCTTGGTGACGTGATCCATATCCCTTATTATCATGTCATCACATTATCATAGTCGAAAGTCGTGAAGCGAGGCCTCCTTCACGACCCCGCGACCGCCGTGAATCGTCTCTTACAAAGACACGGTCACCTTCAAGGTACACGCTAATCCTAGCTGTATAAGCCTTCCCAAGATAGATCCGATATCGATTTTCATTCATAAGTTGGGAATAACCCATCAACATCACATCATTCATGGATAGGATACAACATACAAAACGTAAACATTTTGGTGTAATCATTTAAAAATTTTAGCATTTGTTGAAAAGCACCGTAAACAAGGACGCTTGAAAAAAGCAAAGAAAGTTGTTCCATTTTGGTAATAAAGCCCACCCGAAATTATCGCTCGCCTTTATCGCTTTCCTTACTCGTCAAGGTCCAAATTGGTGCCGTCATTCACACCTTTATATAAAAGGATGCTTTAGACGTCGTTACGTAGTTCGAGACTTATCAAGTCTTATAATATAATTCGATATTTCATATCGACATTTAATCAATTCTTAATGAATTTAATTCATTTCTCACAGCATCAAATTAACATTTCTCGCTCTTCGATAGAAACGAGACATGTGTTAAAATGACCAATTTACCCTCTTAGTAAATGGTCCAACGTTTTTCACGCTTTCTTCGATTTCATGACTTTAAACATGAAATCTTTCATATTAACGTGATATCATTAGTAAATGATACGCTTTACGCCAGATTTATGTATTTATCGAACGCCTTTCAGACGCTGATGTCAAAAGTCAATAATTTTGACTTTTCTTAGTAATTTAATTACTAAGCCTTATTTTAATATTAAATCTTTGAAAAATAAATTTTCAATTGATTTCTTTTATAAACTGTTTTAATATGTTTAAAATAATTTTAAACATATAATTCATTATAAAATGAATTTAAGGATTTAAAATCCTTATATGAAATTAAAAATAGCTCACGGCTATTTTGATTTTTTCCAACTAATTATCTTCAAATTTGTCCAAAATTTCCAAATATGTCTAAAATATTATTAGACATATAATTTATTAATAAACTTGATTAAAAGGATTTAAAATCCTTAAAATTCTTAAGTACTTTCGTAATTGTAATAAATTACCAAATGATACTTAAAATTTTTCTAATAATATATAGTGTATTTTATACACTATGGTCATTAATATGACATAATGTCAATCAACCATTGTTCAATCATCACCTTAGTATATATATAGGTCTCGGCATTTATAAATAAATGCTTAAAAATTTTGCTAAAATTCTAATAAATTAATATAAGGTCCAAACATTAGTCCATGACATATGTATGTCATATAAGTCATGATATAACATTTATATGCCCTATAAATGGCATATAAGCTTTCGGCTGTTTCACTAAGTATGTTTAATAATTTTATAAAATTTCTAAACAATTAGGACATGCTTATACATTATAGTGTAACAATGTAACACCATAAAATATATCAAGAACAATTTCATTCATCACCAAAATTAGCTCAAGGCTTTCGGTTTATTTGAACAAAATTTGTAATTGATTTTTAAAAATTCTAACAAAGACATAGGATGCATAAAACACATTTTAGAACAACAATATACCATTGCATGTTACAAAATAAAGTCACACATCAATATATACATATATATAAGCTTCGGCTTTTTGAAAAAAAATAGCATAGGTTATTTTAAAAATGCCAAATAAATTTCTATGTACTCAATACATCATAGATCAATAATTCCACATTGCATGTACAAATCAAAATCATAAATCCACTTATATATTTATATATGCTTCGTCTTTAATAAATAAAATAGGAAAGAATGTTTTAAAATTCTCAATTAAATCATATGCACTCTCAATACATCATGAATCAATAATATCATATTGCATGTATCAAATAAAATCATACATTCACCCATTTTTCCTTATGCTCTCGGCTTCACTAGAACATCGCATAGATTTTTTTTAAAATTTTCAATTAAACATTATGGACACATATAACATTATAAAGTACAATTTCATGCTCCAACATTACCTCAAAGCTCTCGGCCCCTTCCAAACAGTTTTTATACATTTTTGAATAAATTTTAAAATATGATCCAAGCTTCACAACATAATGCTATATAATCCTAGAACATCACATACTCATTGCTCGAAAATTTGAACAAAAATCGACATGCATTACATTTGAAAACAAGAACACATATCTAATCCTTTGCTCATCATCTATTCACATGCAATAGCAAAATATCACCAATAAAGCTCATCAAGAACACATGCAAGAACTTTACACATTTTTCTTTCGAAAATTTAAGAAAATCGAAACCAAGGATGCTTTGTTTCAAATCCCACCTGATGTATAGATTAGTGGAACAACTCAAGGTATCTAAGTGTTGTATGGAAGATAGGAAGAAATTTTTCAAGCTGGCAAGGAGTGGAGCTCTCGGCCATGGCTAGAAATCAAAGAAGATGAAGTTTTGGGAGAAACGGAGGATTGAGAGAGAATGAGAGTGTAGAGTGTTTAAGTGATTGAGTGAGGGAAGAATGAAATAAAATCTGAATAAGACCCCCCTATAGCCTCATGTCTCGCCCCTCTCTCTCTCTCACACAAGGGAGACCCTTCAACTTTTATTACTAGTTTAATCACTAATGGGTTCCCAATCATTAGTGTCTTACACACTCTCTTGGAAATAGCTAGAATACATCATTAGAGGGAGATTTGTTGTTATAAAATCTGAATTTATACATACATGCATGCAATAGTGAGTTAAATAAAGCACTTAGCATTTATATATATACATATGTAGTTCTCGACTTTTTGGAAGAACTATAGGATAAAATTCATATTTCATGCTAATCTTAGATATATAGATCATAATATATAATTTAGATGATATTTAATATCATAGGTTAATTAAATAGTATAAAGGAAGAAGATAATTCAATTTATGTACAATATAAACGGCTATCGCCATTTGATTTAATCATGGGTTAAAATTTTTATTTCATGTCATTGGTAGGCATATACACTTTGGTATATAATTTATATGATAATTATATCATAGGATAATTAGGAAGAGCATTTAATTTGAAGAAACCCTAATTTCAATAATTAGGTTTTCAAATCGCTTTGATATAAAAATTAATTCAAATGTTCAAGCATTAATAAAATGCTTATTAGTACTTTAATATCATAAAATACCATAAGAAATAATTTCCTAAAGTTTCTTGATCATTAAAACCATCGCTCATCTTATCTCTAAACGCCGACGCTTGAAAACGCTTTCAAACGCTATGATCGACTCATTTTAAAATGGTCGAATACTGTAATCTCATTATAAAATATTCCATTCATAATGAGATATAATTCCAAGCTTGATTGCTTAAGAAAATCGTGACATCTCAACAATGATATGCATTCGACGCTTAAAATGTATCGCCGATAGAAGTTAGAACTTTCAATTTCTTATCACTCACTAAATTGAGTGATCGAGTAATAGGAAATTGTTCCTTGTAAACAATTGAAATCATACTTGATTTCATATGTGATTTGATTTCACTATGTAATTTTATTTTACGGTTTTAAAGACCGTGTAATTAGCTTTTTTTAAAAAAATCATGGGTTATTACACTTGTAACCTATGATGTTTTATAAGTTCATAGAAATTATTTGAAAATTTTAGAAAAATCTATGCCATTTTTCTTTCTAAGAACCGAGGCTTTTAAATTTCAAAGATAGGTATAAGATGTTTAATTTGTGCATGCAATGGTATATTCTTCAATTATAATGTGTTGGGAGTACATGACAATTTAATTAACATTTTGGAAGAACCTATACTAATTTCTTTCCAAAATAACCGAATGTATATATATATATGTTGATGTAAAATTTTTAATTAAGACATGCAATAGAATATTATTGATCTAGGATGTAAATCATGCACTATATGTTTTGTTTTGAAATTTTGGAAAATCATATCCATTTTTATAAAAAGGCCGAGACATATACATGCCCATATATTGGTATATGATTTAAATTTAGGACATGCAATGGTGTTCTATTACTCTAGTGTATGAATTTTATATCCTATGATTTAATTGGAAATTTTAAGGAAAATCATATCAATTATTTTGAAGAAATACCGAGGCATATATGTATATATATATTGATGTATGATCTTGATTTGTAACATGCAATGTTATATTATTGATGTTGAGTATGTTTTATGCATCCTATGTTTTTGTTTGAATTTTTAAAAATCAATTACAATTTTTATTCAAATAAACCAAAGCCTTGAGTTAAGTTTGGTGATGAATAAAATTGTTCTTGATGTATTTTATGGTGTTACATTGTTACACTATAATGTATAAGCATGTTATAATTGTTTGGAAATTTTATAAAATTGTTCGACATGCTTAGTCAAAGGGCCGAGAGTTAATATATCATTTACATGGTATATAAATGTCATATTACGGATTATATGACATAAGTATGTTATGGACTAATATTCGACCTTATGTCGATTTATCGAATTTTAGAAAATTATTGGGCATTTATTTTATAAATGCCGAGACCTAGATTAATAATAGGGTGATGATTGAAAATGCCTAGTTGATCTTATGACATATTAATGACCATAGTGTATATTAATACACTATATAATATTTGAAAAATTTTAAACATCATTTGGTAATTTAATGTATTACGAGAATATTTAAGGATTTTCATGATTTTTAAACTTTTAAATCAAGTTTATTAACAAATTATATGTCTAATACTATTTTAGACATATTTGGAAATTATGGACAATTTTCGAAAATATTTGGTTGTCAAAATTCAAAATAGCGGTGAGCTATTTTAAAATAGAAATAAGGATTTTAAATCCTTAAATTCATTATTTATAATGAATTATATGTTTAAAAATTATTTTAAACATATTAAAACAATTATAAAAGAAATCAATTGAAATTGATTTTCAAAAGAATTTAATACTAAAATAAGACTTAGTAATTAAATTACTAAGAAAAGTCAAATTGTCGACTTTTGAAATCAACGACGAAAGACGTTCGATAAATACGCAAATATGCGTAAGACGTATCATTTGCTAATGATATCATCAAGAATGAAAAGATTTCATGTTTAAAGTCATGAAATCGAAAAAACGTGAGAAAACGCTGGACCATTTACCAAGAGGGTAAATTGGTCATTTATAACACATATCTCGCTTTCTATCAAGAACCAGAAATGTTAAATTGATGGCGTTGTTGAGAAACTAATTAAATTCATTATGAATTCGATTCGCATCGATATGAAATATCGAATTTTATTATAGACTTTGTAAGTCTCGAATCACGAAACGACGTACTAAAGCATCCTTTTATATAAAGGTGTGACGCCGACGCACCACTGGACGCCGACGAGTAAGGAAATCGTTAAAGACGAACAATAATTTCGGTGGGCTTTATTACTAAAACGAGAAAAACTTTGTCGCTTCTTTTCAACTGCTTTTGTTTACGATTTTCAACTAATGCTAAAATTCTTTAAATGATTACCGCCAAAATGTTTACGTTTGTGTATCGATCCTATCCATGTACGACGTGATGTTGATGGGTTATTCCCAACTTATGAATGAAAATCGATATCGGATCCTATGTGGAAGGCTTATACCGCTAGATTAACGTGTACACTGATGGTGTTGTGTCAGGCGACACCACGTCGGTCACGGGTCGTAGAAGCGAGGCCTCCTTCACGACTTTCGACTATAATAACACGATGGAACGATAATAAGGGATATGGATCACGACACCAAGAAAATGCTCGCCAAGCAACTTTTACAAACTCGTGAAAATATTTTAGTAAGACAAGGCATTTTCAAATAAACCCGCGACTTACCACTATATCGGGCAGTAATTCAATGAAAATAAAATGGTTTCGCATAAGTCCACCGGGTACAAATTTTGTACTTAGCCCCGCATGTTTGTTTTAAACGTGCAGTCGAGCTCGGTTGTCGGTGATGATGGAGGTGTTGAAAGCCTTATGTCCACGATGTTCGTTAGAATGGATAACCTCAATACATATCGTCATATATGTATTCACACACTTCATTGCCGCAACTCGAACTGTTTTATTTTCATGTTCGATATTATAATAACGTGAACTATGAAGTCCTTCGCATCGTCATATCCTTTCGATCCGATGGCTAACCCCCTTTTGAATCGAAATGTTAGAAGTGTATGTTAAATCTTAAGTTCTATATTCTCATGATATGTCCTATCGTGACAATCGTCCGTATCTCGAATACTATTCCTAGTATAGTCCGCCACCCGGTCATCCCGAGTGGGGTCGTGACAGTGGTATCGAGGCGGCCATTTTCAAACCCCATTTCCTTCTAAAAACTAAGTCTAGATTGAGTCACTAGACCTCTAGAAAATCTACTGGCTATTCTCAACACTCCATCACATCGAGCTCAATGGGAAAAAGGTAACTAGTTTTATTTGAGTTTATGAAATGAAAATTTTTATATGTTGACCAAATTTGAAAAGATTTTTGAAGAAAAGGGAAAAGGAAAGTTGTAATGTGATGATGATTGAAATGATGAGTTATGAATGAAAATTTTCAAAAATCCTAAATTTTGAAATTTAATAGCAATGATATGAAGTGATTAAGTTGAAATGTATGTTTGAAATGAATCATGATGATTAAAGACGAATGTATGAAAACAAGATGATATGTACAGATATGAATGAACGAAGTATGATGTGGTTCGGATGTTATGCTTATGAATTATGAAATCTATGTTGATAACAAAGTATGTTATGCTCTTGAGAAGAACGTAGACGATATAGGAAGTATGTTCCCATAATAAAAGAAAACAAAAGAATGATAGGAAGCATGAATGTTTTTTTTTAATTTCGGGTTTTGAACGGCAAAAGTGGAACGTAAAGATGATCGAGAACGACGTTGACTATGAAGAATGAAGAAGGTGGATGCTGTATCACAGTTAAAGCAAGCGACCATAATTATAATTTTCAATTTGCGTGACCGTGGACCGAGATTTCAGAACGACAAGCCTCAATTTGAAGACGTGGACGTAATAATTATACTAAGTCGGCAGTAGCCATAGCGTGTATGATGTCGTTGTTGGCACCTCCTCGAAACGTCGTCATAATCGCGAAAAATTTTCTTCACTACGCAGTAAATTTGTTTTTAACCGTACTCCCTCGATAGGACTCCGTTTTACGCATGGTTTTCGCTGCGTATTCCTAACGTTCTGAACTTCATTTGTTATGAAGGACAGAATCTTTTTCCATTTCCCAAATACAGTAGAGTCAGGTAAAGTTCAACTTGAATTTTAGGAAGAACAGAGGACTCTATATATACCGTGTAGCTTAACGTAGCAATAGGAGTTTTGTTTACCAGCGGGTTAAGAATGTTTGGTTATAGGTTGAATAGTTTATCCTAGTTGATTAATTGAAGTACTAAGCTACCCTATAAGCTATCGGATATTAGTAGTGTCTAACGGTTAGTTTTGATTATGATGTATGGAGGAAATCGCTACATCATGAGGAGGAGGATAGACCCGACCCAACTCCTGAGGAGACTATCCGTATTTATCGGGAAAGCTGGATGTGTGCGGCGAGGATTTAGGAGGGTTCCCGATGTATTACTTTAGGTTGTGGAGGAATGCAAGAGTATTACGGCGTGACGGACCACGACGGCATTAAGCGCCTTCTCACTATACTTCCATGTGATTGGGAAGATTATGCTCGTGAGGTTTCGGGATTACATTTACCGTGCAGGACCTGAGGATATGACTTGCTAGGCGACTTACCTGTGTTCATCACCACCGACGTATGTATATAGCATCTATGGCGCAAGACCGAGAGGACCTTATCTCCTCCAAGGAGTATACATGGCGTGATGAGTCACCCGAGTGGTCAGACACCGAGGTTCCACGGATTGTTGACCCAAGTGGTACCACGATATCGGATCGACGAGGGCGCACTTGTTCAGCGGACTGAGCAGCCTGTGCCTAGAGCGCTGGGAGCCCCCGCTTTCCCACCTTGATATTCGGACATCCGTGCGCTCACCACTTCCGCCTACCACCGATGGCGCACCCTTACCGCCAATGAGAGTTTCCGCCGACAAAGACGGATTAGTGTGACAGTACTCTTGATGGGTATAATCCCATCCATGACACGCTACAATCCGATTCGTGTGGATTATGGTCCATGCGGGACATCCCGATGGTAGAGAGTAATGAGTGGACCTCTAGAGCATATGGCCAAGTTGATGACCTCGGACGAGGAGGAAGAGGATCCCGAGGAAGATGAGGAAGATTCGAGGAGTTGATGTAGATAATGATGTTGATGTAAATTTGAAGGATTATGTTATCTATTTTACGTATGTTTTAATTATGCTTTTGAAAAACTTGAATAGTGGGAAAATCAAATTTTTGTAAGCGCTATAAAGCCATTGTGCATGACTTTAATTTTTGTAAAGCCTTAAAGGCCGATATGTGTATGGCCTTTCTTTGAAATATTTTGGAAGCAAGTATGTGAGTAATCCTCATGTAAGGACTCAGGTTTGCAAAGTACGTTATCTATGGTGCTTTTGCAATTGTATGTATGTGTGATCCAAGAGGGCTTTTGCAACAAATTTATGTATGACAAGAATGAAATGTTTATTTAAGTTATCGCTTCTAAAAGGCTAAGAAATGAAATTTTATATATTCAAGTTATAAAATGATACATGATGCTAATGATATATTTTACACAATGTAATGCCTCCTGACAAGATCCCGAACGAAGAAGAGGCAGAGGCACCTAGGAGACGAGGTAGAACTCCCGAACAGGAGGAACAGTGTCGACTCAACCACCTCCACCTCAACCCGATCAGCAGGATAGAGGAACCTGTTTAAGACAAAACCCTCCTACTTTCAATGGGAAAGGTAGTCCGAAGATGTGAGCAGTGGACGAGAACCATCGAGAGAATTTTCACTTTTCTAAGGTGCACAACACAAGAAAGACTACCATGTAGCTTTCAGGTTAAACGGGCTCATTGATTTGTGGGAGGCCAGAAGAAAACTTTCACAAGCAGAAAGAGATGGAGGAATCGACTTGGGAAGATTTTAAAGGGAAGTGTATGATAAATATGCATCAAGAGTTACTGAAGAAGAAGGAACATGAATTTTCTTGTTAAACGGGAAAAGATGTCTCAGAATCGATTACGACCGCACTTTTTGTAAATGTCTAGATATGCACCGGATCAAGTGGACACGAACTTAAAGATGGCGGAGAAATTTAGATCGTGGTTAAGGCGTAAATAAGAATGTCGTCATTGGTCTTGGAGACATGACTTATAATCGGAGGCTCTTACACGAGCTTTGGACATTGAGGCAAAGAATGCCGGATGATAAGTCGGGATCGCCGGATGCTTAATTGTAATATCCCGTAGTTTTAATACTAGATTACGATAATAAATTCGTAATTAGTATTATTAATTCAATAATTAAAATCTTAATTAGTCAACTCTCGACTTTGACCAAGCATAATTGGATAAATTTCTGTATGAGATTCATCGAGGCTTAGTGAATTAAGGAATATAATTTTCAATATTCCTTCGAATGTAATTTTCAACGTTGAATAAATTCGACGTTTACGTCTTACAAGATATTAAGCGCTTAAGCTTAATTTCTAAATTATATAGGAATAAATAAAGTTGTAATAAACTTTATTTTGAACATTTGGAGATAATTAAGCTATGAGAATTTAGACGCTTCAAACGCTCACGCTAGAGATAATGCGATAACTTTAGCTTTATGATCTCGGAATTATAAAATTCAAATTCCTATAATTATATTATTATATAAGGGCACTATTTATCATAAAATAATGCTAGAAAACTTAAGAATACAATGTACCTTATTTTATGGGTTTCGAAAACCCTAAGTATTTAAATTAGGGTTTTATGATTCTAAATTGTTTTAAATACTTTTCTATGATTAAAATTATTATCTAAGGCATATAGTATGTCACCTAAATATGTAGTAGCTATTTTATACAAGGAAATAAAATATTTGAATTACCTTAATGATTTTCGAAAATTGTGAGTCTTAAGTATGATTTAATATTTTATTCTTATCTAATTAATGATATATGATAATTATTATATTATTATGATGTCATTAAGGACCAAATGAGGTGTAATACAAGTTGCACAAGTGTGAGAGCACACTTGCATGAAAGTGGCGAAAATTCTCATGATTTTATGTGATTTTATGTATAAATATCATTTTACAATTAATGAGGGTGATGATTATAATCTTATCACATTATTAGGTGTAATTTAGTATTAATTAAAAGTGAATAAATATCCTAAAATCTTTGGACTATATAGGCGAAAACTTTGAAGTTTTAGGTTGAAAATTTCTTAATTTCACACTATATTATAGTGCCATTTGTATAGTTGAAATATTTGACTTTTCTAAAGCAACTTTATACTATAATTATAATATGATGATAATATAATATATAATATGAAAATAATAAAAATTCTCCCTATTTAATTAAGCTTGGCCGAGAATGGTACATTAGTGTACATAGGTGATTAATTCTTTTATTTCATAATAACCATGATATAAAATAATAATTAAATTATTATATAACATAATAAGGTATATAATATAGTAATAGAATAAAATCAATCCTAGGCTATTCATTATAGTTTATACACACACACATATTATAATGTGTGAATTTAATTAATTAAATGACAACTAATATCCAATGTATTTAATTAGGGATAAGATAACAAGTTGTTGTGTATAGGATGAGATCAAAATTTTGTCTTTAGCCAAAGGAGGGCCGATTATTTTGACATTCGATAGCAAGTGTATTAGATATTTTAGTGTAATAATTAAGCTACAACTTGTGTACATCTATAAATATAACCTAAGCTCTCCACTTCTCCATTTTGCTCCCCTTAATTTCGAAACCTTAGTGAAGAAAGAGAAGAGAGTTCATCAAATTCCCATCCCAAACTTAGATCATATAAACCTTCAACAATAAAATCGAAACCGATTAAAAGGTTAGAAATTTTACGAGCTTCGTATACATACGAGAATTTTCGATTTTCGTCCGTTAGAATTTACGTTATAAGCTTAGTTTATATATGATATTTCGAAAATTTCATATCATATGTTAATATGTTTAGATATCATGTTTATACTATGTTATTAAGCATGTATATTAATTATATCATGAAATTATGCATGCTATTGAATTCATGCCTTGGACCGAATACTTAGGGATGATATATGTTGATGTTTTTAATTTTTAATTGTTGATTTAAGCATGGAATAATAATCTAGGGTATTAAATATGCTTATATGAATTTATTTAGAATTTTTGGAAAACTATAGCTTATATTTTTATTAATACCGAAAATATATATATATGATAAAGTGTTGTGATATAATTCATGTTTAAGTGTTATAATAGCATATCAAGTGTGTAGATTCATAATATATGGTTGTGAGAATTTATTGAAATTTATAAATATTATTTTGACCTAAGTCGAAAATTTAGAAAGTGACTTAGGTAAATTTTATTCAATAAGTCACAATAAATAACAATTATGTTGTAGTAAGCATAATTGAGGATGATTAATTGATATATGAATTTATTGGAATTTTTAAAAATCATTTGCTTAGTGATTCGAGAAACCGAAAACTATACGATTATAAGACCATGGTGTATAAATTTTATTCGACTAAGGTAATTACATATTATTAATCACATGATAAAATAGTGTGACATGTGAATTTATAAGAATTTTGCACAAGTCAAGCTTATTTAATTAATAGTGATCGAAAACTTTATATTATGTGCATTAATGTTATAAATTTATTTTATCAAGAATAATTACATATTATGATCTAAAATAATGTTTTAGACATAATATGATTTTATAGGAATTTTTGGAACAAGAATTGCACATAAAATGATAAGAATTTCATAAATAGTTGAAAAAGTCAAATGTTCACTTTTCGTTGACCAAAGTCAAAATTGTTGACTTTTGGTCGACTTGGTCAAAATAGTTGACCAAAATCGTCGACTGGTCAACGGGCACGCAATCGATAACGCGCGATCAATGTGACGTAGACGCTTAGTAACAATGCTACTTACGTTACGTGAGTACATTAAAACGCACATTATATTCTAAAAGGTAGAATACCCTTTTATGTTAAGAAATTTCATAATCGACATCAATCGATTAGGAACGCCAAAATAAGTCCGACGTTATTTTTATTTGATACGTAGAACATTATGACTATGTTCGCTTCTATCGAACGTGACCGACGCATCAAAATAATTTTACGTTAAGGCGATACGTGGACGGGACATCGACGTAGGAAAAGAGACCCAAGATAAAGACCTACGTATAAGGCGGGCTTTACCGAAACCCTTTTATTTACGATGCTTTCTTCAAAAGTATTTATTTACAAAGCTTTCGGTTGAGAAATGATTATGAACTGTTATTCAATTACATGCCCAAAATATTTATGTTTTAACGTATGGATCCTATCATGTTGTCGGGCGAGCCAACGATGTTTGTGAATCGCTATTGGGTCGCCCCAATTTTAAATCGATATCGGATCTTAGTCGATGCGTAATTCTCGCTAAGATTAACGGTACACCCGCTTTTATGATCGTGAGCCGTTAGCAACATCATCGGTCGGTTATGGATCATAGTCGGATGAAGAATCCCCGACTATGTGATTGGGAGCCGTTAAGATCATCTTCGTCGATCACGGCGTCAGAGAAGGCGAGGCCTACTTCTCTGCACGTGAGATCGCTTTATGAGATCGCTATGAATAATTATGTGAATGATACGGATCATACGTAAGTAAAATGCTCACAAGCGAATCTTTGAGAAATGATAAAGTATTTTGGTATTCACGAGTTATTTCAACTAAAATCTCGTGTTATACTAATGGGCGTTGTAATTAAATGAAATTATTTTTGCATGAGTCCACTAAGTGCAATCTTGTACTTAGCCCCGCATGTTTGTTTTAAATGTGGTGTTGATGTGACGGGATGGACAAGTGTTGAGCAATGGAGTTTTTGTCGTTAATAGTTCACCTTGAATGTATATCGTCATATATGCATTCACATGCTTTCCGCTGTTCAAAACACTTTATTATATTTTGGATATTACTTACGTTACCTCCAGATCAGTTGAATCCTTTTGTTAATGGTCTATTGGTCTAGTTTGTATGAAATCGTTGTGTGTTTATCTATAAAAGTTTCAAGTTTTGAAAGGTTGTTGGTCATTATGTTCTTAATCCCTGCTTAGTTAATAACAGTCCCGTCTAATCCGTACTTTGGAAAGGCGGGGTCACAGCTTGGTATCGTCGAGCAGGTCGTCCTTTGAACCCTAATACCTTCTTTCAAAAGCTAAGTCTAGATTGAGTCACCAGACTTCAGAAATCACCGACTATGCTCAACACTCCATCACATCAAGCTCAACCGAAAGTGGTAAATTGTTTTCTCGCTTTGATATTGAAAGTTGAAAGTTGAAACAAAGGAACTTGAAATTTTGGAAATGAGATTGAATTCACATTTTGAAAATAATGAAGGTCATGAAAGTTTTGGATCGTATTCGAGAAGAATTTTTTTTTCTGAGTTATGTGAAAAGTTGACAGTGTTATGTCAAAAGTTTTATGATAAGTGTTATCGGTGAGATGAGACCAAATTTACGAAGAATGAGTAATAGTTGACATGATAATGTCAAAAGTGATGTTTGAGTTCTTGAAAGCATGAGTACGAAGTTATGTTACGATTTTGAAATGTTTATTCAAAGTTTATAAATTATTCCGAAAATGGGTATGTTATTCCCAAAAGAACATAGATGCTCTAAGAAGCATGCTCATCTCTTGAACATAGAAGTATGAATTCTAGGAGCTTGATCCCTTTTGCGAGAACAATAGTGAGGAATTGATTTACTTAACGAAGCGAAAAGTCGATTGAAACGAACTCGCTTTCAACGAAAAGTCGACGAAAGCAAGAAAAGGATCAAATGTGCAAGACGATGGGTTCGATAAGGACCAGAGAAAGCTAAACAAATTTTGATGAAAATCTCGCAATAAGCGGGCACGAGCTCACAATCGTCCGGAGGAAGTGATTCCGGCGCACAATCGCGCAGGTAAAACCGCACTGCGCAGTGTTTTGTTTTGACTCATTCTCATTCGTTTGAACTCCGCTTTGCAAACGGTTTTCGCTCACATACTCTTATCTCAACAAAATTCAGTTCATATGAAGGACAGAAATCCTGAATCTTTCTCCAGAATTCGTGAGGAACAGTTGAAGTTAGACTGAAAATTTTGCTAAGAATAGAGAACTTAAGAAATTAAAAGTAGAGATTCCATAAGTGAAATTATGATATAGAATGAACATAGGATCTTTGATGTAAACATTTATCCGCTTATCGATGTGTTTGCTTTATCCGCTAATGATATATTCTATTCTTTTTCTGCTTATCAGATATAGATTGACTTACGCTAGTATTATCTGTGATAGATGGCCAGTCGTTATTACTCACCGAGGCGAAGGATGATGCCGAGGGTTACACCAGGAGAAGTACTTCAAGCCTATCGCACTTATAGCATGAGTTGGGGCGGCGGCCTAGGAGAGTTTCGATGAGTTATCCGCGATTATGGATGGGCGCCCATGAGTACGGTGTGACAGATATGACGGCATCGCGGTTACTCACCGATTGCCGCTTGATTGGGAAGACTATGCAAAGAGATATCGGGCGACTATATCTATCGTGCGGGCATTGACTATGACCGATTGGAGATTTGCCGAGGTTTGTCACCATCTCATATATGTCTACAACAGATATAGGGCTGCACCAAGAGGCCCTATTCGCCACCAAGGAGTACACTTCGGTGACGACACACGGAATGGTTATACACGGAAGTTCCTCGAGTGGTCAACCCTGCAGTGCCAAGGTTCATGGAAGCGGGAGATCGACCCGAGCATGTGACGAGGGCATCGCGACCCAGGTCATTGGGAGTGCCAGTTCTTCCACCTATGACGTTCGGACATCCGACGCGACCGGCACCACCAGTTCCACCACCAATGACGGCACCCAATCACGAGAGGCCATACATGGAAGCATACGGCCATCAAGAAGGTTATGTTCCTATGCGCGATGTGTATGCCATAGGGGATGAGAGGGCTGGACCGTCACGTAGGCGTGCTCGAGAGGAAAGCTCAGAGGAGGAATCCGAAGAGGACCCGTATAGAAGAAGATCCCGAGGAGGATCCAAGCGAGGACGAACTGCAAGGAGAACCATGGAAACGTGAGCAGAAACATGGACGAAAACGGATATTAGTATATGAGTAGTATGTAATAGGTAGTATGTAGTAGTGATGTTAACAAAGTTATAGAAGCATAGTATTTTAAGACGTCTTATAATCAATATGTAGTTGATAGTAGTATACATAGTACTGAGTGTGCTTAGCTCTCTTTTGCGCTTAATGACTTGTATGCATAGTCCTTTCGAGGCAAAGTTTTCATATATATATGATGATGACCCTAGATGGGCTTTTATAAACATCAAGTTGTGCACTAGGAATGACGGTCGCTAAGTTGTTTTATGATACGATTTTATAAAGATGTTACGATATTCAACTACAATGAACATTATTCAATACTAACCACGCTTTATTAACGTAATGCAGCCCAGACGCACCTCGCCGAAGTGAGAGGGGGAAGAGGAAGAGGCAGGGTAGAGGCAGGATACCACAGGCGAAAGTGAGGATATCCCACAGCCACCCCACCTCCACCGACCGTAGAGTGGAAGAACTCTTTAAGGCGTAACCCGCCTCCTTCAATGGTAAAGGAAGCCACGAGGATGCCGAACAGTGGGTCGGCTATAGAACGCAATTTTTGACTTTTTGTACTACGCAAGAGATGTTATCTTGAACTTTCCAACTCACCGGACCGCCGACTTACGGTGGGAAGCGAGGAGAAAGACACCGACCCAGCAACAAATGGAATACTTTACAGGACGACTTCAAGACGGAAATGTATGATAAGTACATTCCCAAAAGCTATCGGAACAAAAAGGAGATTCAATTTTTCACCACAAGAGGCAAGATGTCGGTCATCGAGTACCGACCGTTGCTCGCGATATGTCTAGATACGCCCAGATATAGTGAACACCGACATGAAAATGTCGGAAAATTCAAGCGAGGATTAAGACATGAGATAAGGATGTCATTTGGCAGTCACGCGACTTAACTTATGCGGAGGCTCTTAGTAGGGCATTAGATATAGAGGCGGCAATGCCCAAGAGAAATCAGCACCGACCCACCACAAAATGTCGGTGACAAAGGAAAGCGTAAATGGGAAGGAGGTCCCAATAACAACCTCAACCAAGGAGGATTCAACAACAACAACAAGAGGCCATGGCGTAATAACATGGCTCCATTGTGGGCAAGGTTGGAGGAGACCCGATTTACTCCACCTACCCAAGAGATAGTAAGGATTCCGCCATGCCGAAATGCAACAAAAGGCACACGGGGTGTGCATGGCTAGAAATCCTATTTGCTTTAAGTGTGGCTAGGGCCACTATGCAAATGAATGCCCAGGATCCGCCAGATAACCATGGAAGGCTAAATCAATCGTGCCCCGCCCAACCGTTAAGGGCACCAAGACCAACCCCACCACAACAATAAAGAATAAAGGCAAGAGCTGGCAGAGACAAAGCAAGAAGCACTGGCAACAACAGCAGAATCAACAGAGGCAAGCACCTCGCCGGCCGCAACCAGCTCAGGCCAGAGCCTATGCGCTACATAGGCGCCGAACGAGCGAATCAAGGTAACCTAGCGGGTATGGGATTACTTTGCAATATACCTATTATACTGCTCGACACGGTGCTTCAGATTCTTTCATTTCAAAAGCATGCGTTGATATGTTAGAACTTAACCTCGAGAAAACAAATCAGAAATGAGAATCTCATCACCTATAGGAGGTATTATGACCGTTATATGTGCTTGCTCGAACTTAGAATTGAACTTAGCTCAATTAAGGTTCTAGCAAATAACTTGAACGTAATACCTATGGGGATGTAGATATAATCCTAGGGATGGATTGGTTGGCGAAAACCATTCCACGATCTTATGCAAGGAGAGAAGAATTTCGATGCAACCACCGGAAAGGAAGCTACTAATTTCTACGGGATTAGTATGGAAAGAAAATCCCAATAATATCCGCACTCCAAGCCCGGAGAATGATGAACAAGAAGGAATGTCAAGCATTCCTCGTGTATTTAAATGGAGAGGAAAAGACGAAGTAGTGGTCAAGACGTGGAAATTGTTCGGGAATTTCCGCACGCCTTTCCCGAGACATTACCGTGACTACCCCGATTCGCGCTAGAATTACAATTGATCCGAGCCGGGATCGCCCAAGATCGAAAGCGCCTTACGTATCGGCACCCAAGGAACTCAAGAGTTGAAAATCCAAATTCAAGAGTTATTCGATTGGGTTTTATAAGGCCAAGTGTTTCACCATGGGGAGCGCCATCCTATTTGTTAACAAAAGGATGGTTCGTTAATGACGTGCATCGACACGAGAATTAAACAAATTAACGCTTAAGAATAAATATCCGCTACCAAGGATAGACGATTTGTTCGACCAATTGAGAGGTGCAAGCGTATTCTCGAAAATCGATCTTAAGTCGCCACCATCGCCTAAAGGTACGACCGGAAGATATATCAAAGACGGCATTCGAACAAGGTATGGCCACTACGAGTTTGTAGTAGTGCCGCTCGGACTAACTAACGCACCGCCGTGTTTATGGATCTTATGAATGCAGTGTTCCATCCATACTGGATAAGTGTCTTAGTCTTTATAGATGATATTCTCATCTATTCAAAGAACGAGGAAGAACATAGAGAACACTTGAGAACAAAGTTACTGCACCTACGAGCCGAACAACTTTATGCTAAATTCAGCAGTGTGAATTTTGGCTAAGAAGTAATATTCCTTGGACACATTGTGTCGTGGAAGGAATAAAAGTTGATCCGCAAAGGTCGAGGTCTGTAAGGATGGAAGCGCCGACCACTCGTAATGAAACCGAGTTTCGGGATTAGTGGTTACTATAGGAGATTCATTGAAGGATTCTCCAAGATAGCAAGGCCAATGACACGGCCACTCGGAAAGGGATTAAATTCACATGGATCGAGGAATGTGAGGCAAGTTTCAAACGTTAAAAGAGAACCGACCAAGGTGCACCCAGATTAGTGTCCCAGATTCAAACAAGGAATATGTTATCTATACCGATGCCCAAAATGGACTTGGTTGTGTATTGATGCAAGAAGGAAAGGTAATAGCTACGATCACGACAACTTAGACCACATGAGTTGAACTACCCGACTCATGACTTGAATTGGCAACCGTGGTTCACGACTAAAGATTTGGAGACATCATCTTTATGGAGTAAGATGTGAAATCTTTATCGACCACAAAGTTTAAAATACTTTTTCGAGCAAAAGATCGAATACGAGACAAAGCGAGATGGCTCGAATTAGTAAAAGACTATGATCGTGGCATAAACTATCATCCGTGGAAAGCTAATGTAGTAGCGGATGCCTTAAGTCGTAAGTGGTCAATCAAAGCTTGGATGTCTCTCGACAAAGGAAGGAAAACTCATTAAAGAATTTGAGAAGATGTCAATAGAGATAGTCGAACCACCAAGGACAATCATGGATAATGTTTCTACACTTACTATGATGTCCGATTTAAGGAATAAAATCATAGAAGAATGTAGAAAGGATGAGGAACTAGAAAAGATAAGGGCTAAGTAGAAAGGAGAATAAAGGTTTCAAGGAAGTTTAATAACGCTATATTGTTTGAGGAAAGGCTATGTATTCCAAACAATGACGAGCTTAGAAATGAAATCATGAGTGAAGCTCATGATACTCCTTATACCGCCCATCCAGGCAGTACCAAAATGTACCAAGACCTACGAGGAAAGTTCTGGTTGGAAGGAATGAAGAGAAATATAGCCTCATTCGTCGAACGTTGTCTTACTTGTCAACAAGTAAAGGCATTACGTCAAAGACCATATGGAAAGCTGCAACCGTTGGAGATACCCGAATGGAAATGGGACGACATAGCTATGGATTTTGTAACGGGTTTACCAAAGTCACAAAAGGGTAACATCGCTATATGGGTAGTAGTGGATCGCCTTACAAAGTGTGCTCATTTCTACCAATTCAATCACCTATGGATCCGGCAAGCTAGCCCAACTATATGTGAAGGAAATTAGCGTCGCATGGAATACCAAATCTATCACTCGATAGAGATGCCAAGTTTACTTCAAGGTTCGGGTTAGCTTACAAAAGGAATTGGGAACGAAGTGAATTTCAAAGAGTGACTTTTCATCCACGCATGCACGGCCAATCGTAACGAACGATCCAAACGCTAGAGGATATGTTGAGAACGGTAGTATTCGATCGAGGCAACTTGGGAACAAGTTTTACCACTTATTGAGTTCGCCACAATAATAGTTATCAGCGACAATCAACATGGCCCCATATGAAGCATTATATGGAAGAAAATGTCGATCGCCACTTTACTGGATGAAGTTGGTGAAAGAAAATCTTAGGCCCGATACGATCGAGGAAATGATTGAAATTGTGTCGATAAGACAAAGAATAAAAGAAGCTCGTGATAGGCGTAAATCATATGCCGATACCCGTAGATCCGAGCTGGAATTTGAGTGTGACAAGGTTTTCCTTAAAACCTCTCCGTCCAAAGGCATTGTAAGATTTGGGGCAAAGGGAAAGTTGAAACCACGATTTATAGGACCTTACGAGATCCTTGAGAAAATAGGCCTCAGTAGTTTATAGATTAGCATTACCACCAAGCTTGGGTAATGTTCATAATGTGTTTCACGTGTCTCAACCGAGGAAATACGTGTATGATCCGAACACGTGATACATCATGATGACGTGGTCTTAAATCTCGATATGAGCTATGAAGAGGAACCGTGGCTATTTTGGACCATAAAGTTCAACAATGAGAAATAAATCAATCCCATAGTGAAAGTCCCATGGAGGCACCACGGATGCGAAGGTTACGTGGGAACTCAAGGACGCCATGAAAGAGCGATACCGAACTCTTTTGAGGTATGCAAATTTCGAGGACTAAATTTATTTTAAGGGGGTAGAATGTAATATCCCGTAGTTTTAATACTAGATTACGATAATAAATTCCGTAATTAGTATTATTAATTCAATAATTAAAATCTTAATTAGTCAACTCTCGACTTTGACCAAGCATAATTGGATAAATTTCTGTATGAGATTCATCGAGGCTTAGTGAATTAAGGAATATAATTTTCAATATTCCTTCGAATGTAATTTTCAACGTCAATAAATTCGACGCTTACGCCTTACAAGATTATTAAGCGCTTAAGCTTAATTTCTAAATTCCTATAGAATAAATAAAGTTGTAATAAACTTTATTTTGAACATTTTGGAGATAATTGCTTATGAGAATTTAGAGACGCTTCAAACGCTCACGCTAGAGATAATGCGATAACTTTAGCTTATGATCTCGAATTATAAAATTCAAATTCTATAATTATATTATTATATAAGGGCACTATTTATCATAAAATAATGCTAGAAAACTTAAGAATACAATGTACCTTATTTTATGGGTTTCAAAACCCTAAGTATTTAAATTAGGTTTTATGATTCTAAATTGTTTTAAATACTTTTCTATGATTAAAATTATTATCTAAGGCATATAGTATGTCACCTAAATATGTAGTAGCTATTTTATACAAGGAAATAAAATATTTGAATTACCTTAATGATTTTCAAAATTGTGAGTCTTAAGTATGATTTAATATTTTATTCTTATCTAATTAATGATATATGATAATTATTATATTATTATGATGTCATTATGACCAAATGAGGTGTAATAAGTTGCACAAGTGTGAGAGCACACTTGCATGAAAGTGGCGAAAATTCTCATGATTTTATGTGATTTTATGTATAAATATCATTTTACAATTAATGAGGTGATGATTATAATCTTATCACATTATTAGGTGTAATTTAGTATTAATTAACAAGTGAATAAATATCCTAAAATCTTGGACTATATAGCGAAAACTTTGAAGTTTTAGGTTGAAAATTTCTTAATTTCACACTATATTATAGTGCCATTCAGATAGTTGAAATATTTGACTTTTCTAAAGCAACTTTATACTATAATTATAATATAATATATAATATGAAAATAATAAAATTCTCCTATTTAATTAAGCTTGGCACGAGAATGGTACATTAGTGTACATAGGTGATTAATTCTTTTATTTCATAATAACCATGATATAAAATAATAATTAAATTATTATATAACATAATAAGGTATATAATATAGTAATAGAATAAAATCAATCCTAGGCTATTCATTATAGTTTATACACACACACATATTATAATGTGAATTTAATTAATTAAATGACAACTAATATCCAATGTATTTAATTAGGGATAAGATAACAAGTTGTTGTGTATAGGATGAGATCAAAATTCTTGTCTTTAGCCAAAGGAGGTGGCCGATTATTTTGACATTGGATAGCAAGTGTATTAGATATTTTTAGTGTAATAATTAAGCTACAACTTGTGTACATCTATAAATATAACCTAAGCTCTCCACTTCTCCATTTTGCTCCCTTAATTTCAAACCTTAGTGAAGAAGAGAAGAGAGTTCATCAAATTCCCATCCCAAACTTAGATCATATAAACCTTCAACAATAAAATCGAAACCGATTAAAAGGTTAGAAATTTTACGAGCTTCAGATACGCACGAGAATTTTCGATTTTCGTCCGTTAGAATTTACGTTATAAGCTTAGTTTATATATGATATTTCGAAAATTTCATATCATATGTTAATATGTTTAGATATCATGTTTATACTATGTTATTAAGCATGTATATTAATTATATCATGAAATTATGCATGCTATTAAATTCATGCCTTGGACCGAAAACTTAGGGATGATATATGTTGATGTTTTTAATTTTTAATTGTTGATTTAAGCATGGAATAATAATCTAGGGTATTAAATATGCTTATATGAATTTATTTAGAATTTTTGGAAAACTATAGCTTATATTTTTATTAATACCGAAAATATATATATATGATAAAGTGTTGTGATATAATTCATGTTTAAGTGTTATAATAGCATATCAAGTGTGTAGATTCATAATATATGGTTGTGAGAATTTATTGAAATTTATAAATATTATTTTGACCTAAGTCGAAAATTTAGAAAGTGACTTAGGTATATTTTATTCAAGAAGTCACAATAAATAACAATTATGTTGTAGTAAGCATAATTGAGGATGATTAATTGATATATGAATTTATTGGAATTTTTAAAAAATCATTTGCTTAGTGATTTGAGAAAACCGAAAACTATATGATTATAAGACCATGGTGTATAAATTTTATTTGACTAAGGTAATTACATATTATTAATCACATGATAAAATAGTGTGACATGTGAATTTATAAGAATTTTTGCACAAGTCTAAGCTATTTAATTAATAGTGACCAAAACTTTATATTATGTGCATTAATGTTATAAATTTATTTTATCAAGAATAATTACATATTATGATCTAAAATAATGTTTTAGACATAATATGATTTTATAGGAATTTTGGAACAAGAATTGCACATAAAATGATAAGAATTTCATAAATAGTTGAAAAAGTCAAATGTCGACTTTTCGCCGACCAAAGTCAAAATTGTTGACTTTTGGTCGACTTGGTCAAAATAGTTGATCAAAATCGTCGACCAAGGTCAACGGGCACGCAATTCGATAACGCGCGATCAATGTGACGAAGACGCTTAGTAACAATGCTACTTACGCTACGTGAGTACATTAAACGCACATTATATTCTAAAAGGTAGAATACCCTTTTATGTTAAGAAATTTCATAATCGACATCAATCGATTAGAAACGCCAAAATAAGTCCGACGTTACTTTATTTGATACGAGAACATTATAGACTATGTTCGCTTTATCGAACGTGACCGACGTATTTCAAAATAATTCTTACGTTATGCGATACGTGGACGGACATCGACGTAGGAAAAGAGACCCCAAGATAAAGACCCACGTATACGAGGCGGGCTTTACCGAAAACCCTTTTATTTACGATGCTTTCTTGAAAAGTATTTATTTACAAAGCTTTCATTGAGAAATGATTATGAACCGTTATTCAATTACATGCCCAAAATATTTATGTTTTAACGTACGGATCCTATCATGTTGTCGGGCGAGCCAACGATGTATGTGAATCGCTTATCGGGTCGCCCCAATTTTAAATCGATATCGGATCTTAGTCGATGCGCATTCTCGCTAAGATTAACGTGTACACCAGTTTTATGATCGTGAGCCGTTAGCAACATCATCGGCCGGTCACGGATCCTAGTCGATGAAGAATCCCCGACTATGTGTAATACCCGCAGATTTAGACGCCTAATTACGGTATTTAAAACCCGTAAATTAGAAATTCATTGAGATGATTCAATCCATAAGATATCGAATAACGATTTCGATTATTTACGAAGGAATGAATTCTATTTTATATTCACGGAGAATTGTGAATTAAGAAATAAAAGTATACGAAGTATATCGACCAGACATTTTAACGTCGATTTCGTATCGTTAGTTAAAACGTCAGAAATTTTTCTAAGAAACTAAGCTTAGAATTAAATTCCATTATTAATGGAATAATTTATTAAAGTAATGACGACCATTTCGAGATGAGTCGATAATGAACGTTTTGCAACGCTTTCAAACGCCGACGTTTTGAGATGAAACGAAAAGCGCTTTAATCGATCAAGAAATTATAGGAATTAATTTCCTATGATTAGTAAATGTAATTACAGTATTATTAAGCATTAAATCAATGCTAGATCAACAAGAATTGAGAGGACCATTTTTCAAACGCTCGAAACCCTAATTTTCGAACTCGATTTTTATCGCATAAAATGATGCCATTAATTTATCTTATGGTATTATTTATCGCCTAAACTATATGTGATAACATATATCAATGTTGGGCATGGAAAATAAAATTTGACCTATGGGTTATGTGTAATAGCCAAAACCCTCAAGGTGTAACAAAGTGTGTTGTTGATTTTCCTATTGCATGTATCTACTATATGACAATTGGATTAATTATATCCTAATTACACAATTAAAATCAGATATATATGTGTGCATCGTATGTGAGTGTGTGTGAAGAGGTGTGCATGTGTGTTGTCCATATGATGAACCATGGGTGACAAATGTCACCCATAAACAACCACCCCACCCCTACACCATTTTCAGTCGTCCCTCCCTCTCCAAACTGAAGAAACTCAGCCCCAAATGTGAGATTTGCAGTCATCTTCCTTCCCACACCACTCTTTCTCGCTCTCTCATCTCACTATCACTGCAATGCGAAGACATGGCCAAGGACCAGAGCTCGACCCAAGCCACAAGCTTTCTGCATCCCCCGACCTCTGGCTAAAGTCATTCCTAAGGTAGACATCCATACATCTCAATTGTGTACCATGGCCAAATCATACATGCATGAGTAGCAAAACACTTATATTGTGTGTTTATATGATTGCATGTTGTTGATCTGGACGAACAGTGACTTTATAAAATTTATAGACTAAGTTACAGTGATCCGATGATTGTGAATTTTTAATATGTTGAACTTATATGTGTCTAGTATGCCTCTGCAAAATTTCAAGTCCATCCAACTTGATTTGATATTTTAATTGTATTTATCAAAAACACTGCACAAATCTGCGAAATCGCCGTGTTTATCACCCATAGTGCGTGGCTTTCGTTTTAAGTTTGGCTAATGATAAAACTATAAAATTTGGCAGAAACATAATTAAGCATGTCTAGAAGATTCCTGTAAATTTTCAGAATTTTCTAAAAATCTTTACTATTTATTCCAGATTTTACAAGTTAACTGCACAAAACTGTCACGGGAGTGATAGCTTGTGGTAAAACATTTTTATCTCCCAATCTATGGTGAATCATTGAGTGAGGCTTTTTCTGGATTAAACTATACTTAAATGGCTTTTCAATATGATTGGTTTCATTCCCAGATTCCTTAAAATGAACTCACGGTGAATTTTTGAAGTTGATACATTACAGTCGGTCGTTTTGGACAAACAGCCTTAGTAAATTTTTCATATAATAGGCTGTTCGAGTATGACTTTTACGTGAGGTGTTCAAGCCATTTGTAGTCCGATTTGGACTTGGGTTTCTTCATAAGAAATGTTCCCCACCATGTCTAGTTATGATCTGGAAAGTTTGATCCCAAACCAAGTTTTATAGGTATACTTTCATCGACCCAAAGTCACCTACTGGAAACTGTCCATTTCAACTAGTCAACTTTGGACTTATTTATTTCTCGATGAGTTAGATATTTTCCAGTATGGTCTTCATGACATATGTAGTACTTGTTACAAGGTTTCTAAATTGGTAGCCTGCAGCCATTTTGGCATTGCGAGTCAAAAGTTACGAGCCTCATAAACCCCTCGTCGTTAAGCTAAACTGAAAATTCTGAAAAATTTTCTAAGTATAGAAGTCAGTTTGAGTTGCCCACTTTGAGACCCTATATCTTCAGAACCACGACTCATTTGGATTTAATTCTTCTTAGAACTTGTAGTACATGTTTAGAGGTTTCCAGAATGTATCTTTGTGCGACCATACGATTCTGAATCGAGAGTTATGGGTCGTCAAAGTGCGTCATTTGGGTTGTTTCAAGCTGTTTTTGCTGAAATTAAACACTTGAAATTTGACTAAGTGTTGGAAACCCCTATGAAGTATGCCTTATGTGACTAACATGCTATTAATCGATGCATTCATTATGTTATGTCGCAAGGTACGATAGAGCATTATAAGATGTACTAATTATGATAAAACATCATGATACGATATTTTCACCAAAGCATACCTTAACGTGAAATATTTGACTAGAGTCTACACATGGTCAATCGAGTGTATATCATACCATGATATACACTAAAGTAGAAATATGGGTTCTAAAACCCAATGGATTTTTCCAGCTCCAAAACCTCAAGGTCAAGAATAGATAGTAAAGCTAGGACTTACCCAAGAAATGGGATTAAGGCAATCTACACGGGGTGGGCTTTACTCTACTCAAAATGAAATGCTATTGAAATATTTTATTTACGATGCTTTCTTACAAGAAATGCTTATAAAAGTTTACATGATTACCGCCAAAAATATTTATGTTTTGTGTATGTATCCTATCCATGAGATTGATATGAATGACATTAATGATACGAACGTGTTGGGTCACCCCAACTTATGAATGAAATCGATATCGGATCCTATCTTGGAAGGCTTATACCGGCTAGATTAACGTGTACACCGATGGTGACCGCGTCGTAAGGACACCACGGCCGGTCACGGGTCGTAGAGGAGGCCTCCTCACGACTTTCGACTATGATGATATGATGAATGATGATAAGTGGATATGGGTCATACACACTAAGAAAATGCCGGCCAAAGCGATGATTTTATGAATCGATGAAAATATTTTAGTAAGCACAAGGCATTTTCAACTAAAACCCTTGTGTCTTACCATGATGTTAAGTGTAATTCAAAGAAAATAAAATGTTTTTGCATGAGTCCACCGAGTGCATTCTTGTACTCACCGCATGTTTGTTTTAAATGTGCAGTTGAGCGTGATGATGGATGGAGCAAAGTTGAGCATTAGGACCGTTGTCGCTTAAAAGTTTATACCTTGATAGTACATCGTCATATGTACATATCACATGTCTTCCGCTAGAACTTAAATTATGTACTAAAGTCCAAGAACATACTTGTCGTGATGTACTACGCTTTTATTAAAGAGAGTCTCCATGTTGGTTCATCCATGTTTACGCTATAGTCCCCGCTAATCAGACTTAGGATGTTGGGGCGTGACAGAGTGGTATCAGAGCGGTTTGCTCTCGAACCTAAAATTTCCTTTAAGGTTAAGTCTAGATTGAGTCATTAGACTTCTAGAGATCAGCTGACAATGCTCAACACTCCATCACATCAAGCTCAACCGAAATGAGGTAAATGACTCTCTTTCCAAAGTTTTGAAAATTAGCCTGGCCAAGACGAATGTTTATGAAATTATTTTTCTCGGTTTGAAAACGTAAAGTTTGAAAGTGAAACAAAATTTTATCAAGTGAAATGAAAGCTTTGAGAAAGGTTGAGAATGAATGTTGTGACAAATGATTTGTCAAAAATGTTATGAAAGGAAGGAAGATATAAGAAAGATGTTGACAATGATATGAGAAAGTTTGGCACGATATGCCAAAGATGAAATGTTTGAATTCCTGAAATTCAATAAGGGTTCATTGTTATGAACAAAGTTATGATTATTCATGTTTTAAAATGATTGAGATTGAACATTGAATTGTCAAATATGATATATTGAATTCTTTAAATTTAACGAAATACATGCGTACAAATGAGCTACGTATGAATATTTGAAGTTTTATTTCAAACCTCAAAGTTGATTATGATGATGAGTATGCTAGTTCAAACAGAACGTAGACTTTATAAGACGCATGATCCCTTTTTACGAAAGAACATAGAAGCAAGAACTCCCTTCAATTACAAGAACAAGAGTAACGATGGATTTGAGAATTTCATTCCATCTTGAGTGAAGAAAAGCAAAGGATTTATACGAAATTGTTCGACCGACATGTACGACCGGCTTCGACATCGGCATGTGCGATCGCCGACTTCAAATCAGCATTTATAACACCGCCTTTGACATGTCGACTGGTGTAGTTTGTCCGACCTGGTGTCGGCAATATTCTGTACTACCTCGGCATCGGTAACGGCATGCACGGCCTTGGTGTCGGCATCGCTATGACCTCGGCGTGAACGCGTGTAAATTTCCGCACCGCGCAGTGATTTTGTTTTGACTAGTTCTCGATCGTGTGAACTCCGATTTACGTATGGTTTTCGCCACGTGCTCCTAATGAACTGTACTTCATTTCTTATGGAGGACCAAATTCTGATTCCTACTCCAGAATTCATGAGAATCAGTTGAAGTTAGTTCTATGATTTGAAAAGAGTAAGACCGTTATATTATGATATGAATCCTAGAATGTTACTAAGAAAGTAAGATCTTCAAGAATACAAGTAGAACCTCGACATACATGAGAACTTTGTTGATGACCTATTACGGGTATATAAGCTTTCAAATTATATCCATTACCCAATTTCGCCGTTGAGTTTAACTCTATGACCTAGTTCCAATTGAGAAATCATTCGAGTTTCTCACTTCTTCTGAAGAAAACTTCCAACTCAAACATTTACAAAGTGTCCTTTGAACCCAAAGCCTTATGTGACCGAGAATATAATTGTGACGGTCCGCCAGCCCATATGACCAAAGAAATCTCAGAGTCGTCATTCTCGGTCTTCGGACCCTAAAGCCCCATTTCTTCAAATTCAAAGAGCATATTGATTTAGATCATTGAAAAGATGTTATCTTGATGGACGAGACAATACCTTTTGCGGTAGTCGTGATAATTCTCCTTGATTTTTTTAAACCATCAAGTAAGATGAAAGTCGACTTACCTTGTCACTTAAGTACAAATTAGTAAACGATAAATGTCGGCATGAAATAGGTTGACTTATCTCACCACCTAAAAGTTTCGCATCAAGAAAGTGGAGACATCAAGAAATTATGATGTAAAGAAAATCTCGATGAAATGAGATATTTTCCCCGTGATACATCGATGTGAGATACTTTAGCGCTGAATGCAAGAGTAAAGGAAGTATATGATATCCGTGGGATATTAATTTTTATTATGTCATGACGAGAGCAATTACAACTTATCTTTAAGATAGTTGGATGTCCTTGAAACCTCGTTAGTAGGTTGGACATGTTTTATAAAGAATGAAGATGCATACAAGATATTCTTTTCAAAGAATATATATATATAAAAGTGATAGCATCCTGTAAAATAGATCTTTCGCCTTTATAATTAATCAATGAGATTATGCTTGAGCATAATCGATCCCAAGTAATTGAAACTCGGTTGGACGAATGATAATGAGATTGAGAAATCATAACCCTCAAGATTGTGTGAATAGCTAGGATATCCTTAGCATGTAAATCAAGTATGGAGGAAATATTCCAAAGTCAAGACATGGCAATAAGATGCTTAGAATTTAAGTTATGGTGTACGAATGTACTACCCTACCAAGCCATATGACGATGATAACGGTTTTAGTCCTGAAGGTGGAAACTGAAGTATAAAGAAAGTAAGATTACTTTGATACCATGCTCAAGAAAATGCATAAAAGTCAAAAATAGCGTAAGAAATTACTTAATTATACAATTAGATAGTTCCCGATATGACATAAGTTTCGTAAATGTTATGACTTCGATAAGTAAGGTAATTCCTCAAGTAAGGAAACGGATTAAGAAATAGATTCATTATTTTGAAATAAATCTTAATACTCTAAGTTATAATGACACAAACGCTGTCTTGTGTAACTTAATAGTTAACAAGCAAGATAGCTTCTATAGATCCCGCAAAGGAAATCCAACCAAGAGAACACAGGAAGAGATTCACATTGAGGGACTTTAAGATAAATCCAATTGAAAGATTATCCTCACACATTGTGACGATCAAGAAATGGGATATTAAGTATCTCGATATGGAAATGAAGAAATCATTGAATGTCGAGAAATGGTAAAGATATTCGACATCAAGTAAAAGTATAATACATCTTCAGGGACAAAGGATTTTATCTTATGCGAAATTGCATGATGAATCAATAAAAGATTAAGAAGAAATAACTATATCCAAAAGGGATATTACAAACGATGGCGCTAAAGGCCAAGACAAGGATTTCTAGAGAGGAGTTTAAAGTAAGGATATATGAGAAATATATTCCTAAGATCGATAAAGTGAAAAGGGGAATTAAATCATTCATACCGGATTAGGAATGAATGATAGTGATAGAGACATGACGCTCTCTACGATAAGATTTCATTATTGAAATATATCAATATCAAAGGATAGGTTGATATAGACCTAACCACGAATGCTATTAGTAAAAGTATAACGATACTAACACCAAGAAGTATAAAGTGAATGAGGCAACAGAATGCCATAGCAAGGGAACATGATGTCCCAATGGAAAGGACAAGGACATATGAAATAGATGTTTACTTGAATAAACGGAACACCGAGACCAAAGCCTATACCTTGCATCGAAATGTAACAAATGTAACCAAAAGGCGTAATATGTATGAGGAAAATTTATCGAATAGCCCTAAGATTTTGTTCAATTTAGGTGCTTCGCTGACATCGCACAAGTATGCGTAGAAGCGATAGAACCCAACTCGTGGTAAGCGAATCAAGAAATGAAAATCTCCTTACCTATACGAATTTTGACCATCGCAAATGTTGCTCAAGCTCGAATTGAACCTAGAATCGCCTAAAGTGCTATCCAATGATTTGGATCATTATATCTATGTGGAACGAGATATAATTTTAGAGACAAGAAGTTTTGAAATAGTCTGTCATTCATGTGATTAGTGACCGGTCTAGCCTTTTCGTTAGAGGTTTTACACTACGTAATATCAGCACCCATCGTCGCCTATGTGAATATCTTTAAGGCAACATACGATCAAGATGTAAAACGAAATGAGTATTAAGATAAGAGTCATGAGTCATCTACGGCTATATATGTCTTAAAGTGTATAATTCTTTAAGAGATCCTTCTTGTTTAGAAATCCTCCATTGCTTAAATTAAGTCGGATTTATCTAAAAATATCCGCTTACAAATGACAAGAAAAGGGAGTTTAACGGTAAGAGTTAACCCCAATGCCTACAAGTTTATAACTCACACGAGCGATCGGCTCTTTTATTATGAACCAGGCATGGATTCATAACAGTTTAAGAAATTTTGCACCTCCGATCGGATGCTCGAATTATAGAGTGACAAATGAGGATGGTATCCAACTACTTATCACCGATTGCCAACAGACGCGTAATTTTGCAAAAGGAATATCAAGAGAATATTTTCTCCATGATAAAGATTCCAAAGTCCGCGCACTCTGCCGTGATTTATCAACAAAGCTCAAGTATACATATAATGCGTATGGAACGACACCACGAGTACTTGTCCCGACCGACAAGTTACACAAGACGGCATAAAGGAATGGTTGTACCATGATGTTCCAAACGCCGTCCCACGCCCTGTGCCATCAATGGTACTAGAAAGAGACGAGAATGGCAAAAAGGACAGGATCTTATCGCCCTCGCGGATTAGGAGAATTACCGCTACCAACCCCACCAAACTTTCTGATAAAAGTAACATCAACTTCTAGTATTGAAGCAGAAACGGGGAGCAGCTGGACCCCTGGCTCTCTGAAAGAGAACAGTCATCAGAAGTATGAAAACAAAAACATACTTGGAGAAAGGCAAGTTTCCAAGGGAGAAGTACGACTCTGACAAAGGTCACTCAAAGACATAGAATCTTAGGATCCTATAAGACTTATATGTAGATAATGGTTTATGATGAAAATGGTGTGATTAAGATATGTAAAATAAACGTAGTTTGGAAATTTTGTGAATATGTTAAAGAAGTGTCAAAGTTTTGAGTGTAAAAAGAGCTAGACTTTATAATCGGCTAGCTCTAGAGACCGACCCTTGTAAGTAATATACGAAAAGTCCTCACCGAGGCATTATGATGTAATATTATGTGGTCTTGAAGAATGATATCCAAATACGAAAATGAATTGTTCTCAATAAAATATGGTTACTATGAGATAATAGTTACGCTATTCGGACTAACCAATGCATCACTCGCTTATGAACCTCAAAATCGAAAGTGTTTCACACATACCTAGATAATTTTTATCTCAATCCTCATAGATGATGTTCTTATCTATTCAAAGGACTAGAAAGAACATAAAGAAAATCAAGGTCGCCTTACGACTTTTAAGAACCCAAGCGACTCGCCAAATACGCTTTGTAAATCTCACTAAAGGAGAAATATTCTCAGCACATAGTGTCTTTAGAAGAAAACAATGTAGATCCGACAAAGGACAAAACAAATAAAGATGAAAGACGCCAATGACCTAAAATAAGATCGTGAATTTTATAGATTGATTAACTACTATTAGAGATCCATTAAGAACTCTCTAAGGTAACAAGACCAATAAGATAGTTACCCCAAAATAGAGTCACAATTTAACGGATTAATAAAAGTAAGGCTATGTATTAATATGAGATAAATAATAACTTATGTGTCACGATGACTTAGGCCACATGAATGTAATTTCCTAACTCATGACTTGAAATAGTGATAGAATCTGATTTAAGAAAAGAAGATCGTCGAGAGACAAAGGATGGAGGAAAAGTTAGAAAAGATCCGAGAAAGGGTAAGGACCGGAGGATTTAAGAATTTCTGTGAGGCCGGACAACGCCTTATTGTGCGAAGGAAGAATATGCCCCACGACGCAAAACTTCAAAATGAAATAATGAGCGAGGCTCACGATACACCCTACACCGCCCATCCGATAGTACTAAGATGTACCAAGACCCAAAGAAAAGTTTTGGTGGGAAGGCATGAAACGAGACATAGCTTCTTTCGTGGAACACCGCCTTGTTTGCCGCCAGATGAAAGCGTTACACCAACGTCCATACGGAAAGTTTCACTGTTGGAAATACCCGAGTGGAAATGGATGAAATAACGATGGACTTCAGTATGAACTTACCCAAATCAAAAGAGGGAACACCGCTATATTTGTAATTGTTGATAGACTCACCAAGAGTGCTCACTTCCTACCAATCCAAAGTACTTATGGATCCGACAAGTTAGCCCACCGTATGTAAAGGAGATTATACGACTTCCTGAGTGCCAAAATCTATTACCTCCGATAGTGTGATGAGTATAAATACCAAAGTCGCGAGGATATCACTCCTATAACAATAAGTTAAGAACCCTTCACAATTCACAAAGTTGAAGTTATTCATCGAGCAAAGAAACTTGGATACGGATAGAAAAGGTGGCTCGAATCAAGAAAAGATTATAAATGTGATAAATGATCACCTATGAACGGTTAATGTAGAATTTAATGCCTAAGATATAAAATTCGCCTAAATTATGGTATGTCCTTATAGAAAAGAAAACTCATCGTAAAAGTTAAGAAACGAGAACCAAATAGTCGGGAAATCAAGGACTAATGTAAGTAGTATTCCCACAACCAAGGTGAAATATGACTAAAAGAGAGAATGAAGATGGGAATAGAATACTAATTAAGATAAGGAATGAAGAGCTAAAGGATATTCTAAGGAATACCGGATGTTGTTATATTGTCTAAGGAAGAGATATACATATATTTCCAAGCAATAATAAGCTTAGAAATGAAATCGTGAATAAAGTGCATGATCCTACTCATACCGCCCAACCGTGCATTATTAAAGATGTATTATGATTTACGAGAAAAGTTAGATAGCAAGGAATGAAATGAGATATAACCATATCGACGAAAGCAAAGGTCTCGGTTACCAATAAGTAAAGGCATTGTATCAAAGGCCTTATAAGAGAGTATAATCTCTAGAACTACACTAATAAAAATAGAATGATATAGAAATAGATCTTATGACAAATTTTACCAAAGTCATAAAGAAGTTGCACTACTATATGACTAGTAGTGGATTAACTCGCCAATTATATTTTGTCTCGCCTATTCGATGACTCATAGATCCGATAAGTTAGCTCACCGCACATAAAGGAAATCTTATATTTACAAGAGTACTAGAACCTATCGCTCGTGATAGAGACTTCAAGAGTACCCCTAGATTTTTAACTAACTCCCAAAAGGAGTTAGACACGAGATTGAGCCTTAACATAGATGTCCACACACAGGCAGAAGGACAATCAAAAGGACAGTATGAATGTTTAAGGATACGATAGAACAAGTGATAAACCAAGGTATCGGTGGGAACTTATTGTACCACTTGGTAAGTTTACGTACGACCATAGCTACAAAATAACGATCAATATAGCCTTATGAGGCATTGTACTAAAAGAAGTATCGACCACCACTTTATTGTAATAAAGTAGGTGAGAAAAGGTATAATGTCGTGACATTGTAAATGAAACGATTAAGATATCTACCAACGAGGCAAGGAATAAGAAAAGCTTAGATGATAAAAGTCTTACCGGTACGCCAGAACACGAACTCGCATTCTTGAATGCGGAATTAAAGTTTCTTAAGATTTCTCCATCTAGAGGAATTATAAGTTTAGATACAAGAATGTTGAGATCACGTTTTATAGGACCTTACGAGCTCCTAGAAATGATAGGCCTAGTAGCCTATAGCTTGGTACTTCCACCACATTTGGGGAAAGTACAAATGTTTTCCTCGTGTCGCAGCTTAAGGAAATACAAAATGACCCAATTCACGAAACCAATATGATGATGTGACCTTTGACTCGGATGGGTTATGATGAAAATCTACGACTAATTTGATCGCATCGATTCAACGATTAAAGAAGCAAGTTGGGTCTTATAATAAAAGTCCAATGGAAGAACCATGGACGAAAGAAAAGCACATAGAAAGTTATGATGTTATGATATTAAGATACCCATACTTTATGAGGTATGCAAATTTCGGACGAAATTTCTTTTAAGGGGTAGGATGTAATACCCCGCAGATTTAGACGCCTAATTACGGTATTTAAAACCGTAAATTAGAAATTACCGAGATGATTCAATCCATAAGATATCGAATAACGATTTCGATTATTTACTGAAGGAATGAATTCTATTTTATATTCACGGAGAATTGTGAATTAAGAAATAAAAGTATATGAAGTATATCGACAAGATTACTTTAACGTCGATTTCGATCGTTAGTTAAAACGTCGTAAATTTTTCTAAGAAACTAAGCTTAGAATTAAATTCCATTATTAATGGAATAATTTATTAAAGTAATGACGACCATTTCGAGATGAGTCGATAATGAACGCTTTGCAACGCTTTCAAACGCCGACGCTTTGAGATGAAACGAAAAGCGTTTTAATCGATCAAGAAATTATAGGAATTAATTTCCTATGATTAGTAAATGTAATTACAGTATTATTAAGCATTAAATCAATGCTAGATCAACAAGAATTGAGAGTGACCAATTTTTTCAAACGTTCGAAAACCCTAATTTTCGAACTCGATTTTTATCGCATAAAATGATGCCATTAATTTATCTTATGGTATTATTTATCGTCTAAACTATATGTGATAACATATATCAATGTTGGGCATGGAAAATAAAAATTTGACCTATGGGTTATGTGTAATAGCCGAAAACCCTTGAAGGTGTAACAAAGTGTGTTGTTGATTTTTCCTATTGCATGTATCTACTATATGACAATTGGATTAATTATATCCTAATTACACAATTAAAATCAGATATATATGTGTGTGCATCGTGTATGTGAGTGTGTGTGAAGAGGTGTGCATGTGTGTTGTCCATATGCATGAACCATGGGTGACAAATGTCACCCATAAACAACCACCCCACCCCTACACCATTTTCAGTCGTCCCCTCCCCTCTCCAAACTGAAGAAACTCAGCCCCCAAATGTGAGATTTGCAGTCATCTTCCTTCCCACACCACTCTTTCTCGCCTCTCTCATCTCACTATCACTCGGCAATGCGAAGACATGGCCAAGGACCAGAGCTCGACCCAAGCCACAAGCTTCGTTGCATCCCCCTCGACCTCTGGCTAAAGTCATTCCTAAGGTAGACATCCATACATCTCAATTCGTGTACCATGGCCAAATCATACATGCATGAGTAGCAAAACACTTATATTGTGTGTTTATATGATTGCATGTTGTTGATCTGGACGAACAGTGACTTTATAAAATTTATATACTAAGTTACAGTGATCCGATGATTGTGAATTTTTAATATGTTGAACTTATATGTGTCTAGTATGCCTCTGCAAAATTTCAAGTCCATCCAACTTGATTTGATATTTTAATTGTATTTATCAAAAACACTGCACAAATCTGCGAAATCGCCGTGTTTATCACCCATAGTGCGTGGCTTTCGTTTTAAGTTTGGCTAATGATAAAACTATAAAATTTGGCAGAAACATAATTAAGCATGTCTAGAAGATTCCTGTAAATTTTCAGAATTTTCTAAAAATCTTTACTATTTATTCCAGATTTTACAAGTTAACTGCACAAAACTGTCACGGAGTGATAGCTTGTGGTAAAACATTTTATCTCCCAATCTATGGTGAATCATTGAGTGAGGCTTTTCTGGATTAAACTATACTTAAATGGCTTTTCAATATGATTGGTTTCATTCCCAGATTCCTTAAAATGAACTCACGGTGAATTTTTGAAGTTGATACATTACAGTCGGTCGTTTTGGACAAACAGCCTTAGTAAATTTTTCATATAATAGGCTGTTCGAGTATGACTTTACGTGAGGTGTTCAAGCCATTTGTAGTCCGATTTGGACTTGGGTTTCTTCATAAGAAATGTTCCCCACCATGTCTAGTTATGATCTGGAAAGTTTGATCCCAAACCAAGTTTTATAGGTATACCTTTCATCGACCCAAAGTCACCTACTGGAAACTGTCCATTTCCAACTAGTCAACTTTGGACTTATTTATTTCTCGATGAGTTAGATATTTTCCAGTATGGTCTTCATGACATATGTAGTACTTGTTACAAGGTTTCTAAATTGGTAGCCTGCAGCCATTTTGGCATTGCGAGTCAAAAGTTACGAGCCTCGCAAAACCCCTCGTCGTTAAGCTAAAACTGAAAATTCTGAAAATTTTCTAAGTATAGAAGTCAGTTTGAGTTGCCCACTTTGAGACCCTATATCTTCAGAACCACGACTCATTTGGATTTAATTCTTCTTAGAACTTGTAGTACATGTTTAGAGGTTTCAGAATGTATCTTTGTGCGACCATACGTATTCTGAATCGAGAGTTATGGGTCGTCAAAGTGCGTCACTTGGGTTGTTTCAAGCTGTTTTTGCTGAAATTAAAACACTTGAAATTTGACTAAGTGTTGGAAACCCCTATGTGAAGTATGCCTTATGTGACTAACATGCTATTAATCGATGCATTCATTATGTTATGTCGCAAGGTACGATAGAGCATTATAAGATGTACTAATTATGATAAAACATCATGATACGATATTTTCACTAAAGCATACCTTAACGTGAAATATTTGACTAGTGCTACCACATGGTCAATCGAGTGTATATCATACCATGATATACACTAAAGTAGAAATATGGGTTCTAAAACCCAATGGATTTTTCCACTCCAAAACCTCAAGGTCAAGAATAGATAGGCTAAAGCTAGGACTTACATACCCAAGAAATGGGATTAAGCAATCTACACCAGGTGGGCTTTACTCTACTCAAAATGAAATGCTATGAAATATTTTATTTACGATGCTTTTTACAAGAAATGCTTATAAAAGTTTACATGATTACCGCCAAAATATTTATGTTTTGTGTATGTATCCTATCCATGAGATTGATATGAATGACATTAATGATATGAATGTGTTGGGTCACTCCCAACTTATGAATGAAATCGATATCGGATCCTATGGGAAGGCTTATACCGGCTAGGATTAACGTGTACACCGATGGTGACCGCGTCGTAAGGACAATTCACGTCGGTCACGGGTCGTAGAGGAGGCCTCCTCACGACTTTCGACTATGATGATATGATGAATGATGATAAGGATATGGGTCATACACACTAAGAAAATGCCCGCCAAAGCGATGATTTTATGAACCGATGAAAATATTTTAGTAAGCACAGGCATTTTCAACTAAAACCCTGTGTCTTACCATGATGTTGGCGTGTAATTCAAAGAAAATAAAATGTTTTGGCATGAGTCCATCGAGTGCATTCTTGTACTCACCGCATGTTTGTTTTAAATGTGCAGTTGAGCGAGATGATGGATGGAGCAGTTGTTGAGCATTAGGATTGTTGTCGCCGAAAAGTTTATACCTTGATAGTACATCGTCATATGTACATATCACATGTCTTCCGCTGCTAGAACTTAAATTATGTACTAAAGTCCAAGAACATACTTGTCGATGTACTACGCTTTTATTAAAGAGAGTCTCCATGTTGGTTCATCCATGTTTACGCTATAGTCCCCCGCTTAACTGCACTTAGGATGTTGTCACGTGACACTATGTGATTGGGAGCCGTTAGCAACATCTTCGGCCGATCACGGCGTCGGTAGAAGGAGGCCTACTTCTACAGACGTGAGATCAGTTTATGAGATCAGTTATGAATAATTATGTGAATGATACGGATCATACGTAACGGAAAATGCTCTGCAGCGAATCTTTTGAGAAATGATAAAGTATTTTGGTATTCACGAGTTATTTCAACTAAAATCCTCGTGTTATACTAATGGGCAGTGTAATTAAATGAAATTATTTTGGCATGAGTCCACTAAGTGCAATCTTGTACTTAGCCCTGCATGTTTGTTTTTAAATGTGCAGGTTGAGCTGCTGATGGGATGGACAAGTGTTGAGCAGTCGGAGTTTTTGTCGTTAATAGTTCACCTTGAATGTATATCGTCATATATGCATTCACATGCTTTCCGCTGTTCAAAACACTTTATTATATTTTTGGATATTACTTACGTTACCTCCAGATCAGTTGAATCCTTTTGTTAATGGTCTGTTGGTCTAGTTTGTATGAAATCGTTGTGTGTTTATCTATAAAAGTTTGAAGTTTTGAAAGGTTGTTGGTCATTATGTTCTTAATCCCTGCTTAGTTAATAGCAGCCCGCCTAATCCAGACTTTGAAAGGCGGGTCACAAGAATACTATGGACGGAGGAAAGAGAAATGGGATGCTAGTTTTGGTAATAGTAGCAGTGGGAAGCTTTGAAAACAAAGGTAACAAACAGATGGCGGGGAACTCAAGAAATCGGGCAAGGATGGAGGAAGCCAACCTTTATTCCTCCAACAAGGGGACCACAAGAGCAGCGAAGGGCTCTCCCGCGTCCAAATGCGAAAGATGCACACGGAATGTGCATGGCGGGCATGGGAACTGCTTTAGGTGCGGTATGAAAGGACATTACGCAAATTTTTGTCCGAGGATACGCTCGAAACAATTGTAAGGCCGAACCAACCCGTAATGTCCAACCACGAGGGCTATTCAATTTCACCCCAACCTCAACAAAGAACTACAGCCACAACAATGGCAACAACCTCCACAACACCGCAGAAATACAACAACAAATACCACAACAAGAAGGGCAACCACCAAAGAACGAAGACAACAACCATTAACGGCAACGTCGGTGCAACAAGAGCCCTGCATAACAAAGCCCAATTTCAAAGAAAGGCAAGCACCACGCCACGCGACTACCTCAAGCTAAGGCGTATGCTTTAACCGCAACAAAACGAACAGACCAGGAAACCGGCGGTATGGGAATCCTTCTCAACATACCTGTTATAGTATTGTTCGACACGGTGCCGCACTCTTTCATAGCAAAATCATGCGAGATCTGTTGGGACTTAGTGCTATAAAGGCAAATCAGATATGAGAATCTCTTCACCTATAGGAGGGATTATGATTACATTTCGCTCGAACCTAGAGTTGAACTTAGGATCACTAAGGGTTCTAGCAAATAATTTGAACATAATGTCCATGGGTGACGTAGATATAATCCTAGAATGGGCGGTAGGCGCAAACCACTCCACGATTCTTTGCAAGGAAAGGAAATATCATTTCATTTTCCCGCCAAGAAGCAACGCATTTCCATGGAATCGACATGGAAAGAGAGTTCCAATTGTGTCCGCATTCAAGGCAAGGAAAATGATGAATAAGAAGGATACCATGCTTTTCGTTTACGAACGGAGAAGAAAAGTCGAATTGAAGATAGAAGACATAGAAATTGTCGTGAATTTCGGATGTATTTCTAAAGATCTACCAGATTACCTCACGATAGACAATTGAATTTACCATCGACTTGGAACCGTGATCGGCTCCAAAGGTCAAAGGCACCCCATGTGAACGGCCCCAAAGGAATTGGAAGAACTGAAAATCCAAATCCAAGAACTGTTGGACCTAGGTTTCATTAGACCTAGTGTTTCGCCTTAGGGAGCCTTTGTATTGTTCGTCAAGAAAAGGATGGGTCCTTAGGATGTGTATAGACTATCGAGAGTCGAACAAGATGACGCCAAGAATAAATATCTTTACCAAGAATCGACGATTTGTTCGATCAATTGAGAGGAGCAGTATATTTTCAAAAATCGATCTCAAGTCGATACCATCAACTCAAGGTACGACCAAGACATAGCTAAACGCATTCGAACAAGATATGGCCATTATGAATTTGTAATTATGCCATTCGGATTAACTAATGCACCACGGTGTTTATGGACCTCATGAACCGAGTGTTTCATCCGTATTTAGACAAGTTTGTATTGGTTTTCATAGATGACATTCTCATCTATTCGAAAAATGAGGAAGACCATAAGGAACATCTAAGAATGGTGTTACAAACTTTGAGGAATGAAAGATTGTTTGCTAAGTTCAAGAAATGCGAATTTTGGCTAAGGAAGTAATGTTCCTAGGACACATCGTGTCTCCGATGGAATCAAAGTGGATCCACCAAAGTGGAAGCAAGGCAAGAATGGAAATCACCGCGAACTCAGAATGAGATCCGGAGTTTTCTAGGGTTAGCTGGTTATTATAGGAGATTCATTGAGGGATTCTCCAAAATAGCAAGACCAATGACCCAATTACTTCGAAAAGGAGTTAAGTACACTTGGGCTGAGGAATGTGAGTCGAGTTTTCAAGAACTCAAAGAAAAGTTAACAAGTGCACCGGTGTTAGCAGTCCCGGAATCAGATAAGGAATATGTGGTTTATACTGACGCCTCAAAGAACGGACTAGGATTCATTTTGATGCAAGAGGGAAAAGTAATAGCATACGCATCACGACAACTTAGACCACATGAGCTAAACTACCCAACACACGATTTAGAGTTAGCAGAAGTGGTTCATGCAATTTGAAAATATGGAGACACCATCTCACGGAGTGAGATGCGAAATCTATACTGCATCATAAGAGTTTGAAATACTTTTCGAGCGAGAGATCTAAACATGAGACAAAGAAGATGGCTCGAACTAGTAAAAGACTACGATTGTGGTATTAATTATCACCCAGGTAAAGCGAATGTTGTAGCTGACGCCTTGAGTCGTAAAAATCAAACTCATTTGGGATATCTCCTGACACGAGAAGATAAACTTGTCAAGGAATTCAGCAAATTAAGAATCGAATTGATTAAACAGCCAAAGACGATTAGGAATTGTATTGCTACACTCACCATGACACCTGACCTAAGAAAAAGGATCATTGAGAGACAAAGGATTGAGGAAAAGTTGGAAAAGATAAGAGAAAGAGTGAGAACTGGCGAATTGGAAAATTTCCAGGAAGCATCAGATAATGCTTTAATGTTCAAAGGAAGAATATGTGTTCCTGATGATGTTGAGATTCGGAACAACATAATGAGTGAGGCTCATGATACACCTTATACCGCCCACCCAGGCAGTACGAAGATGTACCAAGACCTAAAAGAGAAGTTCTGGTGGGAAGGCATGAAACGAGACATAGCTTCTTTCGAGAACGCCGCCTTGTTTGCCAACAGTAAAAGCTTTACACCAACGTCCTACGGAAGTTACAACCGCTGGGTATACCGAATGGAAGTGGGACGAAATAACGATGGATTTCAAGCACGGATTTACCAGTGTCTAGAAAAGGAAACACTACCATATGGGTAATAGTGGATAGACTCACCAAGTGCGCCACTTCTTACCAATTCAAAATACATATGGAGTGATAGACTAGCCCAAATATATGTAAATGAAGTGATACGGCTACATGGAATACCAAAATCCATTACATCGATAGAGATTCCAAGTTCACATCGAAATTTTGGACGAGCCTACAAAAGAATTGGGAACAAAGTTAAACTTCAAGACAAAGATTTCACCCACAAACCGATGGGCGACGTAAAGGACAATCCAAACTCGGAAGATATGTCGAGAACCGTAGTATTAGATCGAGGTGCTAAATGGGAAGACATTTTACCTCTTATTGAGTTTGCTTACAATAATAGCTATCAAGCGACGATTGATATGGCCCCATATGAAGCTTTGTATGGCAAAAGTGTAGATCACCACTTTTGGGATGAGGTAGGTGAAAGGAAAATAATAGGCTGTAAGCGGTGAATGAAATGATTGAAATCGTCCGACAGATTAGACAAAGAATCAAGGAAGCTCAAGATAGAGCGAAATCCCTACGATACGCGTGAGATCGGAGCTGCATTTGAAGTTGGAGATAAAGTATTTCAAAGTCTCTCCATGAAGGGATCACAAGATTTGGTGTGAAAGGAAAACTAAGACCCCGCTTCATAGGACCATACGAGATCCTAGAAAGAATAGGCTCACGCCTATAAGTTGGCTCTTCCACCAACTCGGGAAATGTGCATAATGTTTTCACGTATCTCAACTAAGGAAATATGTGTACGATCCAAACACGTGATCCGTCAAGACGACGTAGTTCTCAATCCGCATATGAGTTATGAAGAAGAGCCTATTGCAATAATAGACCATAAAGTTCAACAATTGAGGAATAAATCAATTTATTTGGTCAGCATCTTTCGTGGAATCACCACTGACAAGAAGAAGCTACGGGAGCTAGAAGATACAAGGAAGGAACGGTACCCAGATTATTCTTTCAAGGTATACAAATTTCGGACTAAATTTCGCTTAAGGGGGGTAGGATGTAATAACCCGCAGTTTTTAACAACCTAATTACGGTCTTTAAAACCCGTAAAATAAAATTTTGCCGTGAAATCAAATCACATATGAAATCAAGTATGATTTCAATTGTTTACAAGGAATAAATTCTGTTACACACTCACCAAAGTCGTGAATGAAAGAAATCGAAAGTTTTAACTTTTGCTCGTGAAGACATTTTTAATCCATTTAACGCATATCGACTATTGAAATGTCACGATATTTCTTAAGCAATCAAGCTTGGAATTATATTCCATTATTAATGGAATATTTTTATAATGAGATTATAGTATTTACGACCATTTTAAAATGAGTCGATACGTAACGTTGAGACGCGTTTTCAAACGTCAACGCTAGAGATAAGATGAACGATGGTTTTAATGATCAAGAAACTTTAGGAAATTATTTCTTATGGTATTTTTATGATATTACAGTACTAATAAGCATTTAATTAATTCTTGAACATTAGAATTAATAAAATCTCTCAACTAGTTTGAAAACCCTAATTTTTCAAATTAGGGTTTTCTTCAAAATTTATGCTCTTTTAATTATCCTATGCTATAATAATTATCTAAATCATATACCATGGTGTATATACCTATTAATGACATGAAATAAAATTTTAACCTATGATTTAATCAAATGGCCGATAGCCATTTTTCTTGGGCATAGGTCAATTATTTTCTTCCTTTATACTATTTAATTAACCTATGATATTAAATATCATCTAAACCATATATTATGATTTATATATCTATAATTAGCATGAAATAGGAATTTTATCCTATAGTTTGGCCAAATGGCCGAGAAACTATATATAGTTATATAAATCTTAATTGTTTCATTTACCTCACATTTGCATGTATGTATGTATAATTTCAGATTTTATACTTGAGTCTCCCACTAAATACATATACTTTACCTATTTCCAAGATATCTTGTGTAAGCACTAATGATTGGGAACCCATTAGTGAATAAAATAGCATTAAAGTTGAAAGGTCTCTTGTGTGTGCAAGAGGGAGGGCCGAGCATAGGGGGTTATGGGGGTAGATATTCAGATTTTCTCATTACCTCACTCACTCAAACACTTAAACACTCCAACTACATCATCCTCTCTCTAAAACCTCTCACTTCTCTCAAGAACATCTTCTTCCCTCTCCATTTTTCCGAAAAGTCGAGAGCTTCCATTAACATTTACCAAGCTTGATTTCCTTCCTATCTCCCATACCACACCTTGATATTTTGTATATTGTTCACTTAATCTATATCAACAAGGTAGGTGTCGATTCCAACATGCTTGTTCTTGTTTTTTTTTTTTAAAAAACTGTTGAACATGGTGCAAGGGCATTGCATGTGTTCTTGACTTTTTATTTTTGAAAGATCTTGTGTACATATATTAGTTGATGATAGGTAAATATGAGTGCTTGTGTTCTTATTCCTTCTAAGTCTTGCATGTATGATCTAATGTGAAAAACTTTCGAATCCATGGCTATGTGATGTTCTAAGAGGGTATAGCATACTATTTGGAAGCCTAAAACTTGTTTTAAAAATTTATGTGAACTTGTATGACAAATGCAAGATATGGCCGAGTGCTATAAGGAATTGTTTGAGCATGAATTTGTAACCTATGATGTTTTATAAGTTCATAGAAATTATTTGAAAATTTTAGAAAAATCTATGCCATTTTTCTTTCTAAGAACCGAGGCTTTTAAATTTCAAAGATAGGTATAAGATGTTTAATTTGTGCATGCAATGGTATATTCTTGAATTATAATGTGTTGGGAGTACATGACAATTTAATTAACATTTTGGAAGAACCTATACTAATTTCTTTCCAAAATAACCGAATGTATATATATATATATGTTGATGTAAAATTTTTAATTAAGACATGCAATAGAATATTATTGATCTAGGATGTAAATCATGCACTATATGTTTTGTTTTGAAATTTTGGAAAATCATATCCATTTTTATAAAAAGGCCGAGACATATACATGCCCATATATTGGTATATGATTTAAATTTAGGACATGCAATGGTGTTCTATTACTCTAGTGTATGAATTTTATATCCTATGATTTAATTGGTAATTTTAAGGAAAATCCTATCAATTATTTTGAAAAAATACCGAGGCATATATGTATATATATATTGATGTATGATCTTGATTTGTAACATGCAATGTTATATTATTGATGTTGAGTATGTTTTATGCATCCTATGTTTTGTTTGAATTTTTAAAATCAATTACAATTTTATTCAAATAAACCGAAAGCCTCGAGCTAAGTTTGGTGATGAATAAAATTGTTCTTGATGTATTTTATGGTGTTACATTGTTACACTATAATGTATAAGCATGTTATAATTGTTTGGAAATTTTATAAAATTGTTCGACATGCTTAGTCAAAGGCCGAGAGTTAATATATCATTTACATGGTATATAAATGTCATATTATGGATTATATGACATAAGTATGTTATGGACTAATATTTCGACCTTATGTTGATTTATTGGAATTTTAGAAATTATTGGGCATTTATTTTATAAATGCCGAGACCTGTATTAATAATAGGGTGATGATTGAAAATGCCTAGTTGATCTTATGACATATTAATGACCATAGTGTATATTAATACACTATATAATATTTGAAAAATTTTTAAACATCATTTGGTAATTTAATATAATTACCGATAATATTTAAGGATTTTCAAGGATTTTTAAATCCTTTTAAATCAAGTTTATTAACAAATTATATGTCTAATACTATTTTAGACATATTTGGAAATTATGGACAATTTTCGAAAATATTTGGTTGTCAAAATTCAAAATAGCCGTGAGCTATTTTAAAAATAGAAATAAGGATTTTAAATCCTTAAATTCATTATTTATAATGAATTATATGTTTAAAAATTATTTTAAACATATTAAAACAGTTTATAAAAAGAAATCAATTGGAAATTGATTTTCAAAAGAATTTAATACTAAAATAAGACTTAGTAATTAAATTACTAAGAAAAGTCAAAATTGTTGACTTTTGAAATCAACGTACGAAAGACGTTCGATAAATACGCAAATATGCGTAAGACGTATCATTTGCTAATGATATCACGTTAAATGAAAAGATTTCATGTTTAAAGTCATGAAATCGAAAAAAACGTGAGAAAACGTTGGACCATTTACCAAGAGGGGTAAATTGGTCATTTATAACACATATCTCGTTTCTATCGAAGAACGAGAAATGTTAAATTGATACGCGTTTGAGAAACGAATTAAATTCATTAAGGAATTCAATTCGCATCGATATGAAATATCGAATTTTATTATAGACTTTGTAAGTCTCGAATTACGTAAACGACGTACTAAAGCATCCTTTTTATATAAAGGTGTGGACGCTGACGCACCAGCTGGACGTTGACGAGTAAGGAAATCGTTAAAGACGAACAATAATTTCCAGGTGGGCTTTATTACTAAAACAGAAAAACTTTGCTGCTCTTTTCAACTGTTTTGTTTACAGTACTTTTCAACTAATGCTAAAATTCTTTAAATGATTACCTACCAAAATGTTTACGTTTTGTGTATCGTATCCTATCCATGTATGACGTGATGTTGATGGGTTATTCCCAACTTATGAATGAAAATCGATATCGGATCCTATCTTTGGAAGGCTTATACGGCTAGGATTAACGTGTACACAGATGGTGTTGTGTGTTGTAAGGACACCACGGCGGTCACGGGTCGTGGCGAGGCCTCCTTCACGACTTTCGACTATAATAACACGATGGAACGATAATAAGGGATATGGATCACGACACCAAGAAAATGCTTGGCCAAGCAACTTTTACAAACTCGTGAAAATATTTTAGTAAGCCAGGCATTTTCAAATAAATCGTTACATCCCCTAAATCCTAAGTAGGATTTAGAAGGATCAGAACTCTAAGCAGTATAATTAAGCAGGTGAATTCTCCTTAACAAAAGCCGTAATTCATATGACAAGCATGTTCTTGGACTTTAGTACATAACTTAAGTTCTTGCAATGAAAACATGTGATATGTACATATGACGATGTACTATCAAGGTATAAACTTTTCAATGATAATATTCCTATTGCTCAACACCGCTCCATCCATCATCTCGCTCAACTGCACATTTAAAACAAACATGCGGGGCTAAGTACAATTATTGTACCGGTGGACTTATGCCAAAACATTTGATAATTTTAATTACCGCCAATATCGAGTAAGTCACAAGGTTTTAATTGAAAGGCCTGTGCTTACTAAAACATTTTCGATTCGCAAAAGTCGCTTGCCAAGCATTTTCTTGGTGTGTATGGTCCATATCTCATAGTCACAATACATAATAATAATAAATAATAAACGCCGAGAGGGAGAAAATGTATTATGAGTGAAATGAAGTGTATGGGAAGAGTTTCTCCCATGTATCTCTCTCTCTCTAGGCACACACACACACACAATAGGAATCATGGTTGAGTGTGTAGAGTGTGGTGATGATTAGTGTAGGCTAGAAAGGCTTTCCATGCATTGGGTGTTAAAGGAGGTGACAAGCATGCCTTGTCCATTCATGATGGCCTAAGGTTTAGGGGTCCAAATAGGTAGGATTTATTTTCTTTTTGTACATTAATGCAATATATATATCATACATGATCATAGGTATAAAATACAAGTCATAAAAATAATTAAATCACCTCTTCAGCATATATTCGAAATTTTCGAGAATAATAGAGAAAATAGGATAAAAATTATAATTCACACCTATTATTGATACTCATGTCAATCTCGATCAAAACATACTCATATATATCATAATATATGATTTAGATACCATAGGATAATTAAATGGTATCATTTCGTGTTAAAACCATAGTTTATATAATTTGGGTTTTCGAAAATCCATTTGAAAATTATCGAATTTAAACGCTCAAAATCAATTTAATATTTATTAATACTGTAATTATATAAAATAATAATAGGAAATTAAATATAATAATTTCACGAGCATTAAACTCATTTTCAAAACGTCTCTAGACGTTGACGTTCAAAACGTCTCAAAACGTTCAAAATCGACTCATCTCAAAATGGTCGTAGTAAGTTCGTACTTACTTAATAAATATATTCCATTTAATATAGGAATTAAGATGGAAATTAATTCCAAGCTTTACTGCTCAGAAATTTCCATAAAATACTGACGTTCGATACGCGTTCGACGTTAAAATAATACTGTCGATATGCTTTACAAACTTCTATTTCTAAATTCACAATTCTCAGTGAATATAAAATAGGAATTCGTTCCTTCGTAAATAATCGAAACCATTATTCGCTATCTTCTTGATTCAATAAATCAAATAATTCCTAATTTACTGGGTTTCAAAACCGTAATTAGCATCTAATTGTACGGATATTACATCCTACCCCTTAAAAGAAATTTCGTCCGAAATTTGCATACCTCATAAAGTATGGGGTATCTTCAGTATCTTAACATCTTATCTTTCCACGTGTTTTCCTTTTGTCCATGGTTCTTCCATTGGATTTTCATTAAAACCCAAACTTGATTCCTTAATCGTTGAATAAATGCGATCAAATTAGTCGTAGATTTTCATCATAACTCATCTCGAGTCAAAGGTCACGTCATCATGTTGGTTTACGTGAATTTGGTCATTTTCGTATTTCCTTAACTATGACATGTGGAAAAATATTTCGTATTTTCCGAATTTGGTGGGAATACCAAGTTATAGCTACTAGGCCTATTATTATTAGAAGCTCGTAAGGTTCTACAAAACGTGGTCTTAGCATTCTCAGATTCGATTTTGTAATTCTCTAGATGGAGAAATCTTAAGAAACTTAATTCGCGTTTAAAAATGCAATGATTTACGCCGACGTCGGTAAGACTTTCGTGTGTCCTTAGCTTTTCTTATTCTTTGCCTTATTGGGCGAGATATCTCGGTCGTTTAAACACGACGCCGTCAGAACTTTATACCTTTGCTCACCTACTTTGTTACAATAAAGTGGTGGTCGATACTTCTTTCAAGACAATGCCTCATAAGGCTATATTGATCGTTGGTTGTGACTACGGTTGTACATAACTTAACAAGTGGTACAATACGTTCTCACTTGCACCCCGGGTTTAACATTTATGTTCTCATCGTATCCTTAAACGTTCATACTGTCCTTTTGTTCGCCCTTCTGCTTGTGAGCGGGCAACTATGTTAAGGTTCAACCTCGTTTTTAACTCTTTTTGGGAGTTAGTTCAAAATCTAGGGGTACTCTTGGAGTCTCTATCTGAAGCGATAGGTTTTGGTACTCCCCGTAAATATACAATTCCCTTTTTACGCGTCGAGCTAACTTATCGGGTCTACGAGTCATCTGAGTAGGCAGAGACAAAACATAATTGGTGAGTCAATCCACTACTACCCATATAGTAGTGCGACTTCTTTATGACTTTGGCAGAACCTGTCATAAGATTCATTGCTACATCATTCCATTTTCATTCGTGTAGCTCTAGAGATTATAACCTCTTATAAGGCCTTTGATATAATGCCTTCACTTGTTGGTAACCGAGACATTGCTCGACAATCATGGTTACATCTCAATTCATTCCTTACTATCTAACTTTTCTCGTAAATCGTAACATATCTTAAAGTTGTCTAGCTGGGCGGTAAGAGAAGGGTCATGACTTCATTCTTGGTTTCATCTCTCAGCTTATTATTGCTTGGAGATATTTATATATATATAATCCTTCTTTAGGCGATATAACATTGTCCAGTATTTCCTTAAAATTCTTGACCTTTCATTCCTTATCTTAATTTGTATTCTCTCCCATCTCCATTCTATCTTTTTAGTCATATGTCACCTTGGGTGTGAGAGTACAACTTACGTCACATCCTTGAATGCCCGACTATTTCGTTTCTCATTTTCTTAAACTTTCCAATGAGTTTTCTTTTTTGTTGGGACATACTATGATTTAATTTGAATTTTATAACTCGGTATTAGATTCTACATTTACCATCCTCGGTGATCATTTATCACACTTATAATCTTTTACTAATTCAAGCCATCTTTCTCATTCTCGTATCCACATTTCTTTGCTCGAAGAATAAATTGAACTTTCGCAAGTTGAAAGGTTCTTAACTTATTATCATAGGAGTGATATCTTCAAGACTTTGGTATTTATACTCATCACTATTTCAAGTCGGGAGTTGGAAAATTCCATTCATGTGGCCTAAGTCATTGTGATCATAAGCTATTATCTTTCTCATATTAATACATAGCCTCTCTTTATTACTCCACGTAATTTCATCCCTTTTCTATGTTATTGGTCTTGCTACTTTAGAGTTCTCAATGACTCTTTTGATAGTAGTCCATTTATCTAAGAAATTCACGGTCTCATTTTTTGGGTCATCAACGACTTTCATTCTTAATTGTTTTGCCCTTTGTCGGGTCCACATTGATTTCTTCTAAGGATACTATATGCATGAGGAATATTTCTCCTTACCGAAATACACAATCTTGACTTGGCAAAATCTGCCTGACTCTTAAAAGTCGTAAGCAGTCCTTAAATGTTCTTTATGTTCTTATCGTCTTTTGAATAGGTAAGAACTTTATCCACAAAGATTAAGATAAAATTATCTAAATACGTGTGGAACACTCGACTTTTGAGGTTCATGATCAAGGTGGTGCATTTGTCATCGAATGGCTTAACTATTATCTCATAGTAGCCATATCTTATTCGGAACGATTCGTTTTCGTATTTCGGATACCATTCTACTAGGACCATATAATATTATACCAAAATGCCTAAATGAGGACTTTCTATTCATTATCTACGAGGGTTGGTTTATCGAGCCGATCGATTCAAAGCGTCTAGTTCTTTTACACCCAAAATTTCGACACCACATTTAACATATTCACGAAATATTCCAACCACGTTTATTTTACTCATTCTAACCATATTATCTACATATGAGTCTCATATTATCATAGGGTTACGTGTCTCGAGTGACCTTCACGAGTCGTACCTTTCGTTTAGAAACTTGTCTATTTCTCGTCGTTTTACCTCATATCCGACGATCTTTCTCTTTCAAAGAGTCGGGGTCTGCTCGCTCCTGCTTTCTTCTTCAATACCGAAGTTGGTGTTACTTTTATCGAAAGTAAGGTCGAGTTGGTAGTGGTAATACTCCTAATCCTTGAGGCGATAAGATCACATTCTTTTTGCCCTTCTCGCCTCTTATTGGTACCATTGATGGCACAGGACGTGGGGTGGTATTTGGAACATTAGGGTACAACATTCTGTCACGTCGTGCGATGTAAATTGCCGGGGACTAGGACGAGTGCTTATAGGTGCCGTTCCATACGCATCATGAGTATACTTGAGCCTGTTGACAAATCCTGGTAAGTCTGGCCAGACTTTGGAATTTGTATCATGGAGAAAAGATTCTTTTGACACATCCTTTTGCAAAACCACGCCAATCTGTTGGCAAGCGACCGATAAGTTGTTGGATACCATCCTCATTTGTCACTCTAAAAATTTGAACGTCCATCTAGAGGTGTAAAATTTTCTCCAAAACTGTTCTAAATCCATGCCTAGCTCATAATAAAAGAGCCGATACGCTCGTGTGAGTTATACATTGTAGGCCTTGGGGTTACTCTCTTACCCGTTAAACACCCTTTTCACGCCATTTGTATGCGGATATTTTTAGATAAGTTCGACTTAATTTAAGCTATGGAGGAATCTTTAAACAAGAATGATCTCTTAAAGAATTATACACTTTAAGACGATATAACTCGTAGATAACTCATGACACTTATCTTAATACTCATTTTACGTCTACTCCTTCAATGCGATATCGCTCTAAATCCATTCGCATATCCGGATAGTGGGTACCAATATCCTATCGCGTAAAACCTTTTATCGAAAAGATTAGGTCAGGTCACGTGAATGACAACCATTTTGAAGCTTCTTGACTCTAAAATTATATCTACGCCTCCACGATATAGTGATCCAAATCATTGAGTAGAACTTTAGGCGATTCTAGGTTCGAATCTACGCTTGAGCAACTCTTGCGATGGCCATGATTTTCGTATAGGTAAGGAGGTCTACATCTTGATGCGCCACCTTTAAATTGGGTTCTATCGCTTGCGTACTTGCGCGATGTCAAAAAGCGAAATACCTAAATTGAACAAAATCTTATAGGTATTCTGAGGAAATTTTCCTCATACCTATCTTGTCTTTTGGGTTTTGTTTGTTCTGTTTCCGGTGCGAAGTATAGGCTTTGGTCTACGGTGTTCCCGTTTATTCAAGTGAATATCTATTTCATATGTCACTGTCCTTTCCATTGGGACATTATGCTCCCTTGCTATGGCCTTCTGGTGCCTCATTCACCTTATACTTCTCGGGTATCTGTATCGTTATGCTTTTACCAATAGCATTTGTGGTTAGGTCTACATCAACCTATCCGTTGATATTGATATTTCGATAATTAAGTCTTACCGTAGAGATCGTCGTGTCTCTAGCACTATCATTCATTCCTAATCCAGTATGAATGATGACTCCATTCCCTTTTTCACTTCATCGATCTTAGGAATATATTTCTCATATATCCTTACTTTAACTCTTCTCAAGGAAATTCTTATTTATCAAGTCATATGTCTCAAGCTTATATTATGTGTGCTATCTTATAATCGTATAGCTCATAGTTTCTTTAGTTATTTCCGACTTTTGTCCCTTTTTCTTGGACACGGTATTTGAAAGTAATCTTACTTTCGTTATAATTCGGTTCCCACTTCGGACTAGAACCGTTATCATTGTCGTAAGGCTTGGTAGGTCGCATATACATGCATACACCATAACTTAAATTCCAAGCATCTCTCTTCCATGTCTTGGCTTTGAAGATATTTTCTTCACACTTGATTTACATGCTAGGGCTATCCTCGCTCGCTCACACAATCTCAAAGATTATGATTCCTCCATCTCATTATCATTTGTTTAACCAAGTTTCAATTACTTGGAATCGGTTATGCTCAATCATAATCTCATTGATCGAGGTATAAGGCGATGGATCTATTTTCCGAGATGCTATCATTTTTATATATATATATTCACGAAAGGAATATTTTGTATCATCAAACATGTCCAACCTACTAACGAGGTTTCAAGGACAACCAACTATCTTAAGGATAAGTTGTAATCTCTTGTTATAAAAAGAGAGTTCATATCCCACGGATATCATATACTTTTCTTGCTTTTACTCTTGCATTCAATGCTAAAGAGTATCTTATTCATAACTTGATTATCGTAATGATCGTATGAAGGTATAACTTCACCGTTATCAATCTTTGTAAAGCCCATCAAGGGTCATCACATCCATGTGTATCATAGGAAAAATATCTCATCTCATCGAGATTTTCCTTACATCCCGATTTCTTGATGTCTATCATTTCTTGATGCGAAACATTTGGGTGTTGGAATAAGTCAACCTATTTCATATCGATGTTTATCGCTTCACTAATTGTACTTAGGTGACAAGGTAAGTCAACGTTCAGTCATACTTGATGGTTTCAAGAGTCGAGAAAAATTATCACGACTACTTAAAAAACGTTGTCTCACAAATTGAAATAACATTTTTCAATGATTGATTCGATATGCTTTTAGACCGAATAAATGGGGCTCTGGGTCCGAAGACGAATGAGCGACTATCGAGATTTCTTTGGTCATATGGGCTGGCGGACCGTCACAAATATTTTCTCGATCACGCTAGGATTTGGGTTCAAAAGGACACTTTATGAATTTTGGGTTGAAAATTTTCTTGAAGAAGTGAGAAACTCGAATGAATTCTCAATTGAAACTAGGTCGTAGAGTTAAACTCAACGGCGAAATTGGGTGATGAATATAATTTTGAAAGCTTATATACCCATAATAGGTCATCAACAAAGGTTCTATGCGTCGTGGCTCTACTTGTATTGTTGGCAATCTTACTTTCTTAGTAACATTCTAAGATTCAGTATCATACTATAACGTTCTTACTTTCTATAAATCATAGAGCTAGCTTCAACTGATCCTCGTGAATCCTGGAGTAGGAATCAGGAATTTGGTCCTTCATAAGAAATGAAGTACAGTACATTAGGGGCACGTAGGCGAAAACCGTACGTAAATCGGAGTTCACACAATCGAGAACTAATCAAAACAAAATCACTTTGCGGTCACGGGAAAAATTTACGCGCTCGCGCGAGGTCATAAGCGATGCCGACGCCAAGGTCGTGCATGCCGTTACCGATGCCGCGGTAGTACAGAGAAATGCCGACGTCGAGGTCGCATAAGCTACCCAAGTCGATATGTCAAAGTCGACGTTATAAATTCCCGAAATCAAAGTCGACAGTCGCACATGCCGAGGTCGAAGTCGAGGTCGCACAATTTCGTATAAATCCTTTGCCTTTCGATACTCAAAATGGAATGAAGTTCTCAAATCCATCGTTACTCTTGTTCTTGTAATGGGAGGAAGTTCTTACTTCTATGTTCTTTCGTAAAAAGGGATCATGCTTCTTAAAAAGTCTATGTTCTGTTGAGCTAGCATGCTCATCATCATAAACAACTTTGAAGTTTGAAGTAAAACTTCAAATATTCATACGTAGCTCATTTGTGCGCATGTACTTCGTAATTTCACGAATTCAACATATCATTTTGACAAATCAGTGTCCAATCTCAATCACTTTAAAGCATGAATAACATAACTTTGTTCATAATAATGAACCCTTATTGAATTTCAGGATTTCAAATATTTCATCTTTGGCATATCATGCCGAAACTTTCTCACATCATTGTCATCATCTCCCTTATATCTTCCTTCTTTTCATAACTTTCTCGACAAATCATTTGTCATAACATTCATTCTCAACCTTTCTCATAGCTTTCATTTCTTTTGAAGATCATTTCAATCATCCTTCACTTCAAACTTTTCGATTTCAAAACCGAGAAAATCATTTGTCTATATCATAAATCAAATCCTTTAAGTTTCCTTAAATATGCAGTCCCATACCTGCATATTGTGGGAATCTTTTGAGCTTTCCTTAAATATGCAGTCCCATACCTGCATATTGTGGGAATCTCTTTTTGAGAAAAAATCATTTTCATCCTTTTCACTTTCAATCTTTTCATTTTATTTGAATAAAATCATTTCATAAACATTCATCCGGCGGAAATTTTCAAAACTTTGGAAAAGAATCATTTACCTCATTTGGTTGAGCTTGATGTGATGGAGTGTTGAGCATTGTCATAACCTTTAGAAGTCTAATGACTCAATCTAGACTTAATCTTAAAGGAGATTTTGGGTTCAAGAGCGAACAGCTCGATACCACTGTCACATCCCCAAATCCTAAGTAGGATTTAGAAGGATTGTAACTCTAAGCAGTATAATTAAACAGTGAATTCTCCTTAACAAAAGCCGTAATTCATATGACAAGCATGTTCTTGGACTTTAGTACATAACTTAAGTTCTTGCAGGCGGAAAACATGTGATATGTACATATGACGATGTACTATCAAGGTATAAACTTTCAACGATAATATTCCTATTGCTCAACACCGCCCATCCATCATCTCGCTCAACTCGCACATTTAAAACAAACATGCGTGGCTAAGTACAATTATTGTACCGGTGGACTTATGCCAAAACATTTGATAATTTTAATTCTACCGCCAATATCGAGTAAGTCACAAGGGTTTTAATTGAAAGGCCTGTGCTTACTAAAACATTTTCAGTTCATAAAAGTCGCCGCCAAGCATTTTCTTGGTGTGTATGGTCCATATCTCATAGTCACAATACATAATAATAATAAATAATAAGCGTCGAGAGGAGAAAATGTATTATGAGTGAAATGAAGTGTATGGGAAGAGTTTCTCCCATGTATCTCTCTCTCTCTTAGGCACACACACACACACAATAGGAATCATGGTTGAGTGTGTAGGTGTGGTGATGATTAGTGTAGGCTAGAAAGGCTTTCCATGCATTGGGTGTTAAAGGAGGTGACAAGCATGTTTGTCCATTCATGACGGCCTAAGGTTTAGGGGTCCAAATAGGTAGGATTTATTTTCTTTTTGTACATTAATGCAATATATATATCATACATGATCATAGGTATAAAATACAAGTCATAAAAATAATTAAATCACCTCTTGGCATATATTAGAAATTTTAGAATAATAGAGAAAATAGGATAAAATTATAATTCACACCTATTATTGATACTCATGTCAATCTCGATCAAAACATACTCATATATATCATAATATATGATTTAGATACCATAGGATAATTAAATGGTATCATTTCCGTATTAAAACCATAGTTTATATAATTTGGGTTTTCGAAAATCCATTTGAAAATTATCGAATTTAAACGCTCAAAATTCAATTTAATATTTATTAATACTGTAATTATATAAAATAATAATAGGAAATTAAATATAATAATTTCTGAGCATTAAACTCATTTTTCAAACGTCTCTAGGCGTTGACGCTCAAAACGTCTCAAAGCGTTCAAAATCGACTCATCTCAAAATGGTCGTAGTAAGTTCGTGCTTACTTAATAAATATATTCCATTTAATATAGGAATTAAGATGGAAATTAATTCCAAGCTTTACTGCTCAGGAAATTCTATAAAATACTGACGTTCGATACGCGTTCGACGTTAAAATAATACTGTCGATATGCTTTACAAACTTCTATTTCTAAATTCACAATTCTCAGTGAATATAAAATAGGAATTCGTTCCTTCGTAAATAATCGAAACCATTATTCGCTATCTTACTGATTCAATCGTCACAGCGAATTCCTAATTTACGGGTTTCAAAAACCGTAATTAGGCATCTAATTGTACGGGATATTACAAAAACCCTTGTGACTTACCACTATATTGGCAGAGTAATTCAATGAAAATAAAATGGTTTCGGCATAAGTCCACTGGGTACAAATTTTGTACTTAGCCGCATGTTTGTTTTAAATGTGCGAGGTTGAGCTCGGTTCTTTGGTGATGGAGAGTGTTGAGAAAGCCTTATGTCCACGATGTTCGTTAGGAATGGATAACCTTGAATACATATCGTCATATATGTATTCACACACTTCCATTGCAACTCGAGCATTTTATTTTCATGTTGGATACTATAATAACGTGAACTATGAAGTCCTTGGATCATCATATCCTTTGGATCGATGGCTAACCCCTTTTTGAACTGAAATGTTAGAAGTGTATGTTAAATCTTAAGTTCTATATTCTCATATGATATGTCCTATCGTGACAATCGTCCGTATCCTTGAATACTATTCCTAGTATTAGTCAGCTTCTCACCGGACATCCCGAGTGGGGTCGTGACACATCATCAATGATATCTTTGTTGGCTTCATCTTCCCAAGCTCCAAGCGGTTGAATACATTTAACGGCATCAGATTGATGCTCATTTCCCAAATCGCACAACACATTGGGGAATGTGTGCTCGACAATCTCGCACTCGGTGTGAAGCTCCCGGATCTTTCGCTTCGAGGCAACTTCCATCAGAAGATGACCTTTGCATTCTTGAGATAGGTTAATTTTTCAAATTTACCCAATTTCTTTTTGTTTGCTAGTGCATCTTTCAGAAACTTCACATATCCCGGCATGTTTCGCAGCGCTTCAAAGAGAGATAGATTGTAATATCCCAGGTAAAGCAGGCACCTCTATCTAGAAGCCTGGAAATAAAGATTTCTCTTTTCTTTTTCCAAATTTCAATTTTATACTACCTTATAATTGTTATGGTTTTTTCCAACAGGATAATTAGAGCAAGGATTGGAATTTCATTCCAATTAACTAGAATGAGCAACTTGAGCTCATCCTTAGGAATTTCAGTTTAGCAAAATTAAGCTCAATTTAAGGATTTAGATAACTATATGAAAATCTTCTGTCACGACCCCACTCCGGACCAACCCGGACAGGAGGGCGACTAATACTAGGAGTAGTATTTTAGGGGTTACATGGGTAAAATAAAGATGCATATAGATAAACTAACATGCTTGAGCGAATATGAGATGATGTCATAATGTTTTTGAAAAGGTTTGAGCCATCGGACCCCAAAACTTGGCACGATCCGATGGACCTCGATGGTTTGTAAACATAAGGCATAAATAAAGGAGTTGAGTATCGCAATGGAAAGTGTGTGAATACATATATGACGATATACATTCAGTATAACCCACAAATTCAAGTAAATCGGTCGAGGACACGGACTCCTCAACACATCCCCATCATCACTATCGAGCTCAACCCGCACATTTAAAACAAACATGCGGGGCTAAGTACAAGAAATTGCACTCGGTGGACTTATGCCAAAGCAGTTGATAACATTTGAATTCTGTTGCCAATATCGAGTAAGTCACGAGGGTTTTAGTCAAAATGCCTTGTGCTTACCAAATCATTCGGTTCAGTAAACATAGCACGCTGCATTTTCTTTGTGTGTATGGTCCGTATCTCATAGTCACATTACATAATAATAATAAATAAAATAAGCGCCGAGAGGAGGCCTCCCATCTACGACGCCGTGACCGCCGTAATCCGCATGACACGGTCACTCTCTGCAGCATATGTTAACACAGCGTATAGTTCCAACCTTCACGCCAATCCTAGCCAGGCATTTATCATCCGGCACAGGACCCGACATTAAAAAGGTTGGGTGCTATCACAACAATTGATATAATAGTTCCAACCATCTCACAAATTTCTACCCGAGCATAACAGATAGGATCCATACACAAAATGAAATATTTTGGCGGTGTAATGCGAAGAAGACATTCGTTAAGCGGTTGTAGGATAAGTGTAAATAAACTCATTTGAAATAACAAGAAAGTCACGTTTAGTGGGTAAGAAAAGGCCGCATTTAAAATATAAGATGCCCACCGACTATGGTTCGTTGTAAAAGTCCTGAGTTCGATCGACGTCAAAATCCCGACGCTGCGTTTGCGTCCACACCTTCTGGCGAGGCTTTAGTGCGTCGCTCAAGTCTCTCGAGACTTTCAAAGCTAAGATAAACTCGATATTTCATATCGATGTGGTGAATTCATAGTGAATTCAATACGCCTCAACACGTATCTGATTGAATTGTTCTCGATTCTCGAGATACGCTCAACGTATAAGTACATTTTTCGACATATGGATTTCATTCGTGAAATCTTTTCTTACTAATGAGGTATTATACTCAATTAGTATATCTTACAGCGTATTAGGCGATTCGTCGATCGTAAAGCGACGTTTGATTAAAAAGTCAACGAAGTCAACACCGTCAACGATTTTGACTTTTAAATAGTAATTTCTTACTATTTCGTTTTATAAATAGAATTTGATCGATTTGAAAACGTAAAGTCCTATTCCTCGATTTATCACGTAAATCAAGGACTTATAAATAATTTCTCATTAAATAAACATTTTTATAAATAAAATGCGTATTTTGGTTTTTAAAACGTTATAAAGTGAGCGTTCGTCTCAAACATAGCAATCTATGTTTATAAAATTTTGTAAAATTTAAATCTGTCCAGAATATTAATTTAACAAATATTTTATAAATAAACTGATTTAAAAAGGATTTAAAATCCTTATTAATTATCGAAAACTTCGATAATTAATTTAAAAATGTCAAATGACTTTTGAAAAATTTTCTAAATTAATATAGTGCATTATTATACACTATGGTCCATAATATGAATTTATAAAATTCATATGATATTATTTGCTATTTATTTATATATATACATATATACATTTACGGTAATTTCAATAATTAGGGAATAATTATCCAAAAATTCCAAAAATTGATATATAACTAGTATAATATCCCAACATCAATATACATCACCAATATAACCTATAGTTCACCATAACCATTCATTTAATAATATATAGCAATTATTCACGGTAATAACTTGATAATTACCGAAAAATTAGCAAACAATTTCTAAAAATTCTAAATAAATTCCAACATCATTAAACATTATATTATAACATTTTAACATCATAACATCAACCAAAAACATTTGAATCATCACCATATGGAGCTCAATAGCTCTCGGCTTCTTTGATTCAATATGTTATTTGATTTTCAAAAATTCCAACAATTATATACTATGTTTATACACTATAGTATACTAATATAACATCGTAATATTTATCAAAACTAATTAAATCATCACCTTCAAGAGCACAAAGCTCACGGCTTATTTGATTTAAAATAGTATTTGATTTCCAAAACTTCTAATAATTTCACACAATGCATAAATAATATACTAAAGCATTAAAACACCATTGCATGTTCAAAAATAAAATCATACACCAATCTATAAAATTATAATGCTCTCGGCCCTTTAAAAAAAATAGCAATTGATTTTCAAAAATTCTTGTTAAATCATAGAACATCTAATCAAGGTTCTAAAGCATCAATATGTTATTACCAGCTTGAAATAAAAATTATACATCAAGGTACACACATATAAGCTCACGGTTTCCATAAGAATTCAAGCTAGGGTTTTCCAAAAATTTTAAATAACATACCATGGGTTCTAAACATATCATAGAACATATATCCATCATAAAAATGATTAAAACATGCTCGGTTACTACCATTTCATTTTAACTATTTTCAAAATTTATAACAAATATATCCTATGGTTTGAAAATAATATATATAGGCAAGATGCATTCATATATTTCATATACACATAACCTATGTTCATCTAAACATATTCACATGTAATTTTTAAATAAAATCCTCAAGAACATGTATATAAATAATAGCTCATGCTCAAGAACATTTAAACACATATGTATACCTATATAAAACTTTCGAACACTATACATAGGTATCAAAACAGTTTCGATTTTTCTTGAATAAATGGAGGAGGAAATCGGTGCTAATGTCCATGTATTACCTTAGGAATGATGTTGAATCACAAGGATATGATATGGTATTAGACTTGATGAAGGAATGAGAAGAAGGGGAAGAAGCAAGGCTCTCGAATTTTTCTAAAAATGGGGAGGAGTTGTTCGAAAATTGCAGAGGAGAAATGGGAGAGATGGAGAGATTTGGTGTTCAAAAATTGTTGGGAGTGAATGAGGTGAGAAGGAATGAAGGCTCTATCCTATACCTCTCTCCCACTCATACTCGGCCTCTCTCTCTTCTCACAATAATGCAGCCCTTGGGAAGGAGAGTGTGATGATTGAGGAGTGTTAATTGAGCTTTCCATGCATTGGGCATTTTAAAAAGTGGAAATCATTTGCAATGGGGAAGGGTGAAAGAGCCGGCGCATGGGGGTAGGTCTAGGGCTGATTTTAATTTTTAATATACACCTAATACATTGTATTAATCATATAATAGGTCATAGATATATAATACAAGCCATAAAAATAATTAAATCATCACTTAGGTAATAATCGAAATTATCGATCCAAAAATTTGAAAAATAGGATTAAAAATATAAATTACACCTATTATTGATACTCATGTACATTTCGATCAAACATACACATATATATATCATAATATATGATTTAGATATTAAATAATAGCATAGGATAAAATTATTACACATTTCATGCATTAAAAACCCTAATTTCGAAAATAGGGTTTCAATTTTATAAAAACTGAAACTATCGAGTTTTATGGTTCAAAACTGATTTTAATGCTTAATATTATTCATATATATCATATTATAAAGTTTAGATACCATAGGATAATTTAATGGTATCATTTCATGCCAAAAACCATAGTTTAGAAAACTAGGGTTTTCAAATTCCATTAATTGGAATTATCGAGTTTTATAACTCAATTATTGATTTTAATAATCATTAATACTGTAATTATATAAAATAATAATAGGAAATTAATTATTATAATTTCCTGAGCATTAAACTCATTTTTCAAAACGTCTCTAGACGTTGACGTTCAAAACGTCTCAAAACGTTCAAAATCGACTCATCTCAAATGGTCGCAGAAGTTCATACTTACTAAATAAATATATTCCATTCTATAAAGGAATTAAGATGAAATTAATTCCAAGCTTCACCGCGAGAAAATTTCATGAAAAGGCGACGTTCGTCACGTTTGACGTTAAAATATATTTTGAATCATTTCGTAGCGAGATTCGAGCCTAGAATCGCCTAAAGTTCTACTCAATGATTTGGATCACTATATACGTGAGGAGCGTAGATATAATTTTAGAGTCAAGAAGCTTGAAAATGGTTGTCATTCACGTGATCGTGACACGGACCTAATCTTTTCGATAAAAGGTTTTACGCGATAGGATATTGGTACCCACTATCCGCATATGCGAATGGATTTAGAGCGATATCTGTTGAAGGAGTAGGCGTAAAATGACTATTAAGATAAGTGTCATGAGTTATCTACAGGTTATATCGTCTTAAAGTGTATAATTCTTTAAGAGATCATTCTTGTTTAAAGATTCCTCCATAGCTTAAATTAAGTCGAACTTATCTAAAAATATCCGCATACAAATGGCGGGAAAAAGGGTGTTTAACGGTGAGAGAGTAACCCAAGGCCTACAATTTATAACTCACACGAGCGTATCGGCTCTTTTATTATGAGCTAGGCATGGATTTAGAACAGTTTTGAGAAAATTTTACACCTCTAGATGGGACTTTCGAAATTTTTAGAGTAACAAATGAGGATGGTATCCAACGACTTATCGATCGTTTGCCAACAGTTGGCGGGGTTTTGCAAAAGGATGTGTTAAAGAATATTTTCTCCATGATACAAATTCCAAAGTGCAAGGACTTACAAGGATTTATCAACAGGCTCAAGTATACTCATGATGCGTATGGAGCGGCACCTATAAGCACTCGCCCTAGTCCCCGCAATTTACACCGCACGGCGTGTGTAATGTTGTACCTAATGTTCCAAATGCTACCCCCGTCTGTGCCGTCAATGGTACCAATAAGGCGAGAAGGGCAAAAGGCGGGATCTTATTGCCTCAAGGATTAGGAGTATTACCACTACCAACTCGAATACCACTTACATCACGACCCCTCCGGACCAACCCGGACGGGAGGCGACTAATACTAGGAGTAGTATTTTAGGGTTACATGGGTAAAATAAAGATGCATATAGATAAACCAACATGCTGCGAGAATATGAGATGATGTCATAATGTTTTTGAAAAGGTTTGAGCCATCGGACCCCAAAACTTGGCCTGATCCGATGGACCTCGATGGTTTGTAAACATAAGGCATAAATAAAGGAGTTCAGAGTATAGCAGCGGAAAGTGTGTGAATACATATATGACGATATGCATTCAAGGTATAACCCACAAATTCAAGTAAATCGGTCGAGGACACTTGGACTCCTCAACACATCCCCATCATCACCATCGAGCTCAACCCGCACATTTAAAACAAACATGCAGGGCTAAGTACAAGAAATTGCACTCAGTGGACTTATGCCGAAAACAGTTGATAACATTTGAATTACGCTGCCAATATCGAGTAAGTCACAAGGGTTTTAGTCAAAATGCCTTGTGCTTACCAAATCATTTTCAGTTCGTAAACATAGCCTGGCCAGGCATTTTCTTGGTGTGTATGGTCCGTATCTCATAGTCACAATACATAATAATAATAAATAAAATAAACGTCGAGAGGGAGGCCTCCCATCTACGACGCCGTGACCGGCCGTAATCCCGTCTGACACACATACCTCTGCAAGCATATGTTAACACAACATAGTTCCAACCTTCACGCCAATCCTAGCTGGGCATTTATCATCCGCACGGGACCCGACATTAAAAGGTTGGGTGCTACCACAACAATTGATATAATAGTTCCAACCATCTTCACAATTCTACCGGGCATAACAGATAGGATCCATACACAAAACGAAATATTTTTGGCGGTGTAATGCAAGAAACATTTGTTAAGCAGGTTGTAGGATAAGTGATGTAAATAAACTCATTTGAAATAACATGAAAGTCACGTTTTAGTGGGGTGAAAAGGCCCACATTTAAAAGATAAAGCCCACCGGACTATGGTTCGTTGTAAAGTCCTAGTTCGATCGTGCAAAATCCCGTCATTGCGTTTGCCCACACTTTACTGGCGAGGCTTTAATCGTCGCTCAAGTCTCGAGACTTTCAAAAGCTAAGATAAACTTGATATTTCTTATCGATGTAGACCGAATTCTTAGTGAATTCAATACGCCTCTAACACGTATACGATTCAATTGTTCTCCTTCCTCGATATCGCTCAACGATAAGCGTTTTCGACATATGGATTTCATTCGTGAAATCTTTTCTTACTAATGAGGTATTACAATAAATTAGTATATCTTACGGCGTATTGGCGTATTCGCCGATCGTAAACGCACGTTTGACTTAAAAAGTCAACGAAGTCAACACTGGTCAACAAAGTCAACGATTTTGACTTTTAAATAGTAATTTCTAACTATTTCGTTTTATAAATCGAATTTGATCGATTTGAAAACGTAAAGTCCTATTCCTCGATTTATCACGTAAATCAAGGACTTATAAATAATTTCGCATTAAATAAACCTTTTTATAAATAAAATGCGTATTTTGGTTTTTAAAACGTTATAAAATGAACGTTCGTCTCAAACATAGCAATCTATGTTTATAAAATTTTGTAAAATTTAAATCTGTCCAGAATATTAATTTAACAAATATTTTATAAATAAACTGATTTAAAAAGGATTTAAAAATCCTTATTAATTATCGAAAACTCGATAATTAATTTAAAAATGTCAAATGACTTTTGAAAAATTTTCTAAATTAATATAGTGCATTATTATACACTATGGTCCAGAATATGAATTTATAAAATTCATATGATATTATTTGCTATTTATTTATATATATACATATATACATTTACGGTAATTTCAATAATTAGGGAATAATTATCCAAAAATTCCCAAAATTGATATATACCTAGTATAATATCCCAACATCAATATACATCACCAATATAACCTATAGTTCACCATAACCATTCATTTAATAATATATAGCAATTATTCACTTAATAACTTCATAATTACCGAAAAATTAGCAAACAATTTCTAAAATTCTAAATAAATTCCAACATCATTAAAATTATATTATAACATTGTAACATCATAACATCAACCAAAAAAATTTTAATCATCACCATATGGAGCTCAATAGCCCTCGGCTTATTTGATTCAATATGTTATTTGATTTTCAAAAATTCCAACAATTATATACTATGTTTATACACTATAGTATACTAATATAACATCATAATATTTATCAAAACTAATTAAATCATCACCTTCAAGAGCACAAAGCTCACGGCTTATTTGATTTAAAATAGTATTTGATTTCCAAAAATTCTAATAATTTCACACAATGCATAAATAATATACTAAAGCATTAAAACACCATTGCATGTTCAAAAATAAAATCATACACCAATCTATAAAATTATAATGCTCTCGGCCCTTTAAAAAAAATAGCAATTGATTTTCAAAAATTCTTGTTAAATCATAAAACATCTAATCAAGGTTCTAAAGCATCAATATGTTATTACAAGCTTGAAATATAAATTATACATCAAGGTACACACATATAAGCTCACGGTTTCCATAAGAATTCAAGCTAGGGTTTTCCAAAATTTTAAATAACATACCATGGGTTCTAAACATATCATAGAACATATATCCATCATAAAATGATTAAAACATGCTCGGTTACTACCATTTCATTTTAACTATTTTTCAAAATTTATAACAAATATATCCTATGGTTTGAAAATAATATATATGGCAAGATGCATTCATATATTTCATATACACATAACCTATGTTCATCTAAACATATTCACATGTAATTTTGTAAATAAAATCCTCAAGAACATGTATATAAATAATAGCTCATGCTCAAGAACATTTAAACACATATGTATACCTATATAAAACTTTCGAACACTATACATAGGTATCAAAACAGTTTCGATTTTCTTGAATAAATGGAGGAGGAAATCGGTGCTAATGTCCATGTATTACCTTAGGAATGGTGTTGAATCACAAGGATATGATATGGTATTAGACTTGATGAAGGAATGAGAAGAAGGAGAAGAAGCAAGGCTCTCGAATTTTTCTGAAAATGGGGAGCTGTTGAAAATTGCAGAGGAGAAATGGGAGATGGAGAGGATTTTGGTGTTCAAAATTGTTGGGAGTGAATGAGTGAGAAGGAATGAAGGCTCTATCCTATACCTCTCTCACTCGTACTCTCGGCTCTCTCTCTTTCTCACAATAATGCAGCCCTTGGGAAGGAGTGTGATGATTGAGGAGTGTTAATTGAGCTTTCCATGCATTGGGCATTTTAAAAGTGGAAATCATTTGCAATGGGGAAGGGTGAAAGAGTCAAGCATGGGGGTAGGTCTAGGGCTGATTTTAATTTTAATATACACCTAATACATTGTATTAATCATATAATAGGTCATAGATATATAATACAAGCTATAAAAATAATTAAATCATCACTTAGGTAATAATCGAAATTATCGATCCAAAATTGGAAAAATAGGATTAAAATATAAATTACACCTATTATTGATACTCATGTACATTTCGATCAAACATACACATATATCATAATATATGATTTAGATTTTAAATAATAGCATAGGATAAAATTATTACACATTTAAATGCATTAAAACCCTAATTTCGAAAATAGGGTTTCAATTTTATAAAAACTGAAACTATCGAGTTTTATGGTTCAAAACTGATTTTAATGCTTAATATTATTCATATATATCATATTATAAAGTTTAGATACCATAGGATAATTTAATGGTATCATTTCATGCCAAAAACCATAGTTTAGAAAACTAGGGTTTTCGAATTCCATTAATTGGAATTATCGAGTTTTATAACTCAATTATTGATTTTAATAATCATTAATACTGTAATTATATAAAATAATAATAGGAAATTAATTATTATAATTTCCTGAGCATTAAACTCATTTTTCAAAACGTCTCTAGACGTTGACGTTCAAAACGTCTCAAAACGTTCAAAATCGACCCATCTCAAAATGGTCGTAGTAAGTTCATACTTACTAAATAAATATATTCCATTTGATAAAGGAATTAAGATGGAAATTAATTCCAAGCTTCACTGCTCAGAAAATTTCATGAAAAGGCGGCGTTCGACACTGCGTTTGACGTTAAAATATATTGATTGAATAATTTCGTAATATTTCAATCCTTTAATTCACAATTCTTAGTGAATTATGAAAAGGAGTTCGTTATAACGATATCGTATCGAAATCATAATATTCGATGTCGTAAAAAGATAATATCTGACAAAACCACAATTACGGGTTTAGAAAACCGTAATCGTATATTCGTTTCTTTGGAATATTAAATTCCACCCACTACGAAAAATTTAGTCCGAAATTTGTATACCTCTAGAAAAATAGATCGGGTATTTTCCTTCATCATTCTTCAAGCTCCCACGTGGCTTCTTCGTCCGTGGTGTCTCCACAAGACTTTGACTAACTAATCGACTTGCTCCATAGTTCTTGAACTTTGTGGTCAAGTATGGCTGCGGGTTCTTCCTTATAGCTCATGTATCGCTCGAGGATCACGTCGTCTTGATGAATCACGTGCTTTGGGTCGTGAACGCACTTTCGTGGTGTGAGGCGTGAAAAACATTATGGACATTCCCAGGTTTGGCGGAAGAGCCAACCTATAAGCTCTTGGACCTATCCTTTCTAGGATCTCATAAGGTCCTATGAAGCGGGTCTAAGCTTTCCTTCGTGCCAACCCGACAATCCCTTTCGATGAGAGACCTTAAGAAATACTTTGTCTCCATCCTCAAGCGTAGTTTCGGATCACGCGTGTCGGGAAGATTTATGTCCTGTCCGAGCCTCTTTTATTCTCATCCTAATTTGTCGAGCGATTTGATCATTTCGCCACCGCATCAGCCCTATGACTTTTCTCTCACCGACTTCATCCCAATAAAGAGGTGATCTACACTTCTTGCCATACAAGGCTTCAGTATGGGGCCATGCCGATCGTCGCTGATAGTCGTTGTTGTAAGCAAATTCAATCGAGGTAAAATATCTTTCCATTTTGCACCTCGATCCAAAATTACGTTCTAAGCATATCTTCTAGCGTTTGGATCGTTCTCTCCGATATCCATCGGTTTGTGGGTGGAATATCGATCTTGAAGTTTAATCTGGTCCGCCTTCTCTGCAAGCTAATCCAAAATCGGATGTGAACTTGGAGTCTCGATCGAGGTAATAGATTTTGGCACTCCATGTAGTCGTACAATTTCCTTAACGCAATTTGGCCGACTTATCGGATCCATAAGTGCTTTGAATAGGTAGAAAGTGAGCACTTTTGGTAAGTCTATCCACAATTACCCATATGGCGGTGTTTCCTCTTCTCGATTTGGGTAAGCTTGTAACGAAATCCATCATTATATCGTCCCACTTCCATTCGGGATTTCAACGGTTGTAACTTCCGTAGGGACGTTGGTCTGAGCCTTCACTTGTTGACAAACAAGACAGCTGTTCTATGAAAGAAGCTATGTCTCGTTTCACGCCTTCCCACAAAAATTTTTCCTTCGTGTCTTGTACATCTTAGTCTTGCTGGGTGGGCGGTGTAGGGCGATCGTGAGCCTCACTCATGATTTCGCTCGAAGCTCCGCGTCGTCAGAACACATATCCTACCTTCAAACAATAAGGCGTTATCCGCGCCTCTTGAAATTCTGAATCCTTGGACCTTAGTCTTTCTCGGATCTTTTCCAACTTTTCCTCCATCCTTTGTCTCTCGACAATTCTTTTCTTAGATCGGATGTCGGTGTGAGTGTAGCGACTGACTCACAATTGTCTTGGGTGGTTCAACCGTTCAATCTTCATTCTACCAAACTCTTCAACGAGTTTTTCCTCTTGTATAAAGAGACATCCTAACTCGGTACGGCTCTTACGACTCAGCGCGCCACTACTACATTCGCTTTGCCGGGTGATAGTTAATACCACGGTCGTAATCTTTACTAATTCTAGCCATCTTCTCTGTCTCATATTCAAATCTCGTTGTTCAAGAAATACTTCAAACTTTGTGGTCCGTGAAGATCACATCTCACACCATAGAGATGGTGTCTCCAAATTTTAGGGCATGAACTACAACCGCTAATTCCAAATCGTGGGTTGGGTAGTTCAACTCGTGGGTCCGAGTTGTCGGGATGCGTAAGCTATCACTTTTCCTTCTTGCATCAAACACAACCCACCCCGGTCTTAGATCGTCGGTATAGACCACATACCCCTTATCCGCTTCTGGGACTGCTAGAATTGGTGCACTGGTCAATTTTTCCTTGAGTATTTGGAAACTCATCTCGCACTCATCTGTCCAATTGAACTTGATTCCCTTCCGAAGTAGCTGGGTTATTGGCCTTGCAAATTTGGAGAATCCTTCGATGAATCTCTTATAGTAACCAGCTAATCCTAGGAAACTTACGATCTCGTCCGAGTCTTTGGTGATTTCCATTCGCACGGCCTCTACTTTGGCTGGATCTACTTTTATACCTTCAGCAGACACGATGTGTCCAAGGAACATAACTTCCTTCAGCCAAAACTCACATTTGCTAAACTTAGCAAAGAGTCTTTCATTTCTCAAGGTTTGCAAAACCGTTCTTAGATGTTCCTTATGCTCCTCTTCATTCTTTGAATAAATAAGGATGTCATCTATGAAGACCAAAACAAATTTATCCAAAAATGGATGAAATACTGTTCATGAGGTCCATGAATACGGTGGTGCATTGGTTAATCCGAATGGCATAACTATGAACTCAAATGGCCATATCTGGTTCGGAACGCAGTCTTAGGTACATCTTCAGGCCGTATTTTCAGCTGGTGGTATCCTGACTTAAGATCAATTTTTGAGAATACACCCGCTCCTCGCAATTGATCAAACAGGTCATCAATTCTGGGTAAAGGGTATTTGTTCTTTAGTGTCATCTTATTTAGCTCTCTATAATCGATGCACATCCTCAAAGAACCATCATTTTCTTAACAAACAAAACAAAGCGCCCCAAGGTGAAACACTCGGCTAATGAATCCTAGATCCAAAAGCTCTTGGATTTGGATTTTCAGCTCTTCTAGCTCCTTTGGGGCCATCCTATAAGGCGCCTTCGACACTGGGGCTGATCCGGGCTCCAAGTCGATGGTAAACTCTAGTTGTCTATCAGGAGGCAGTCCTGGTAGATTCTCGGGAAATACATCAGAAAATTCTTGGACGACTTAAATGTCTTCTACCCGCGCTTCGGGTTTATCCTCTTCGTTCAAATAAACAAGGAATGCATGGCATCCCTTCTGGTTCATCATCCTCCTAGCTTGTAGTGCTGACACTATCGGGACTCTTCTTCCCATGCTGATCCCGTGAAAATGCGTAGCTTCTTGTCCAGGAAAGTGAAACGAAATTTTCCTTTCCTTACAGAGGATCGTGGAATGATTCTTAGCTAACCAGTCCATTCCTAGGATTATGTCTACATCATCCATGGGTATTATGTTTAGATCGTTAGCCAGAACCTTAAGTGATCCTAATGTCAACTCTAGGTTCGAGCAAAAGTGTGTAACAGTCATAATCCCTCCTATAGGCGATGAGATCCTCATATCCTGGCTTAACTTTTCAGACCTAAGGCCCAAAGATTTCACGCATGATTTTGCAATAAAAGAATGCGGCACCGTGTCGAACAATACTATAACGGGTAGGTTGAGGAGAACTCCGATACCGCCAAATTTCCTGGTTCTGCTCGCTCGCGCCTCTATGGGGTAGGCCCTAACTGAGCCGGCCGAGGTCGACGGGCGCTGGTCCTGGCTGATTCGGCGGCTGTTGCCTGGCCTCTGTTTGCCGCCTTGGCGTTAGCGGTGGTTGCCGCCTCCGTTGTTGTTGGGCGGTGGCCGCCATCGCGTTGTTGAGGATTTGTTCCGCGATTGCCGCCATTGTTGCGGCTGTTGGAGTTGTTGTTGAGGCTGGGGTTGTTGCCACTGGAGTTGCTGGGGTTGGGGTTGGAACTGCTGTGGCGGTGGGGTTGAAGTCAGATAGCCCTTAGTGGTCGAGCATTGCCGGTTGGTTGGCCTTATATCCGAACGCGACACCGGGCAATTGTTGGCGTAATGCCCGTTGCCCGCACTTGTAACCGCTAACACGCTTGTCGTGCACACACCCTTGTGTGCTCTATGGCATCTAGGCATTGAGGTGCCTCGATCGCTCCTCGTGGTCCCTTGCGGTGGAGCATAAGTCGCTCTCTTCCAGCCTCTGTCCTGCTGCGTGTTTCCTTGCCACGGCGCTTGTGACTTGCTTCTCCATAGTTTCGCGGTTGTTATTCCCGCGGTTGGGCTCCCCGCCTCTTCCTTTGTCCATATTACAGGTGCGAGACGACACCGACTTATTCTCGGTCATGGCGCCTCAATATCAAAAGCTCGAGAGCTTCGATTGTAAGATAGGTCTCGTGGTGGCAAGAGACATGCGATCTCCATTCTTAGCCACGACATGAACTTTTCCGACATTTTCAAGTCGGTGTCCACGAGCCGGTGCATATCTTGACATTTCGCGAAGGTGCGATCATAGTCGATTCTGAACATCCTTTCTTGCTTTAGCAGGAAAATTCTGCCCTTCTTTCTCTTATAGCTCTTAGGGATGTACTTCTCATACAACTCCCTTGAAATCCTCCCGAGAATTCCTCGTCGCTCGGTGAAAAGGTCTTCTTCCGCCTCCCACCGAAGTCGGTGGTCCGATCGGTGGAAGGTAACACATGACATCCTTTCGTGCCGTGCACCTTAAGAAAGTAAAACCGCTCAATGGCTCTAACCCATTGTTCGGCTTCTTCCGGCTCCCTTCCGTTAAAAGCAGGAGGTTTTGCCTCGAATAGTTCTTCGATCCCACGATCGGGTTGAGGTGGGGCGGTGGTTGGGGATTATCCTCACGGTTCTTGCTCGGGATTCTACCCTCCTCACAGTCTTCCTCGACCTCGGGTTCTCTTCTGGGTTTCTTCTGGAGGCATTCTCGCTATATAAAACATACCATCCTTAATTACTAAACGCTTACAACTTAACAACATAAGGTTTTCATAGCTTCTTCTTAAAGCGATATAAAAATAAAACAACTCATCCATAACATAGACAATTGTCACCCAGAAGCCCCACTTGGGTCAAAAATATATGTAGATAGATAACCAAGGTTTGTCAAAAACAAGATGTCCAACATCGAGAATCATAGGAAAAATGGAAATAGCAAGGGTTCGGGCCCACATGGCCAAAAGGAAAATCCGAGTCCTAGAATCATGGTACTGAAATAAAAAGGGAAAAGCTAGCACACATGCTAGTCATAACAAAACAAATTCTAATTTAAAACACCGCTAAGGTCTTCACGAGTTTCTTCCTACTCGCGTCTTCCTCGTTGTCTTCTCCTCTTCGAGTCGTCTTCCCATCCGAATCGTCCTCACGAGGTCGTACTGATGGTCCCGCACCGCTTCCATCGTCGGTATATCGCGCGGGGTCCGGGTTATCCGCGCCGCATAAGTCGTAGTTGTGGCGGATCGGATCGTATAGCATACCGGTCGGGTCATATCCGGGAAGGTATCGATACTCTCATCCCGTTGTCCGACGGAAGGGCTCTTCGCTTTGGGTGGTGGTGGATCGGACGCGGTGGTAAGGCGGTAGCGGCGACGTCTTGGGTGTCCAAAACCTTTGGTGGCAACACGGGCTCTCCCGAGGCTCTAGGCGCGCGCCTATCTACCTCGTACATCCCGCCTCGCCCATCCCATGCAGGGTATCATCGATCAACCTGTCTCGGAACCTCAAGGTACAACCACCGGCGACTCGTCACGCCAAGTGTACTCCCGTGGAGGAGATAGGGTCCCATAGGTGCGGCTCAGAATCTGTACACGTAAGTCGGGTGACTCACGAACACAGGCGGATCCCCAATCAAATCATAGCCTCGGGGATGCGATAGATGTAGTCTCCGATACCTCTCGGGCATAACCATCCTGTGCAAGGGAGTATAGCTAGAGTCTCTTGATGCCATCGTAGTCGGTTGCGCCATAGGCTCGGGCGTTCCTCCACAACCGAAGGTAGTACGCGTAAACTCGCCTAGGTCTTCCCCGCGCACATCCAACATTCCTATATGTGCGATCAGCTCCTCGGGTGTGGCATGAGGTCCTACCTCCTCCTAGCGATATAGCGCATCTCTCCATCTCGCCACGATTAAAACTAACGTAAGTCAACTATCGTCATCTCAAAAAATGAAAGGATAGCATAACGAGAAGCAACTAGGCTAGAACTAACAATTTATAAGGTAGGCAACATCATAATGTACAATACATACCACAACTTACCTTCTTGGTCTTATCCAAACGTATATATATAAGCTAATGATATCTTAATATACGCTTACGAGATCCTTGTCTTATATCAAACACTTAAGCTAGAGTTCAACGAGACTTATCGTATTCGAGACGAATTTGGGATTACATTCTTCATAACAAGAATGTAATATTCCAAAGAAACGAATATACGACACGGTTTTCTAAACCCGTAATTGGGGTTTTGCCGTATATTATCTTTTACGACATCGAATCTTGTGATTTCGATACGATATCGTTATAACGATTCCTTTTCATAATTCACTAAGGATTGTGAATTAAAGGATTGAAATATTACGAAATGATTCACAATATATTTTAACGTCAAACGCCAGATTGAACGCCGACTTCTCATGAAATTTTCGAGCAAAGTGAAGCTTGGAATTAATTTCCATCTTAATTCCTTTATCAAATGGAATATATTTATTTAGTAAGTATGAACTTATGCGACCATTTTGAGATGAGTCGATTTTGAACGCTTTGAGACGTTAACGCCAACGCCTGAGACGTTTTGAAAAATGAGTTTAATGCTCGGAAATTATAATAATTAATTTCCTATTATTATTTTATATAATTAAAGTATTAATGATTATTAAAATCAATAATTGAGTTATAAAACTCGATAATTCCAATTAATGGAATTCGAAAACCCTAGTTTTCTAAACTATGGTTTTTGGCATGAAATGATACCATTTAATTATCCTATGGTATCTAAAATTTATAATATGATATATATGAATAATATTAAGCATTGAAATCAGTTTTAATCCATAAAACTCGATAGTTTCAGTTTTTATAAAATGGAAACCCTATTTTCGAAATTAGGGTTTTTATTGCATAAAATGTGTAGTAATCTTATCCTATGCTATTATTTAATATCTAAATCATATATTATGATATATATGTGTATGTTTGATCGAAATGTACATGAGTATCAATAATAGGTGTAATTTATATTTTTAATCCTATTTTTCCAATTTTTGGATCGATAATTTCGATTATTACCTAAGTGATGATTTAATTATTTTTATGGCTTGTATTATATATCTATGACCTATTATATGATTAATACAATGTATTAGGTGTATATTAAAAATTAAAATCAGCCCTAGACCTACCCCCATGCGCCGGCTCTTTCACCCTTCCCCATTGCAAATGATTTCCACTTTTTAAAATGCCCAATGCATGGAAAGCTCAATTAACACTCCTCAATCATCACACTCTCCTTCCCAAGGGCTGCATTATTGTGAGAAAGAGAGAGAGAGGCGCCGAGAGTATGAGTGGGAGAGAGGTATAGGATAGAGCCTTCATTCCTTCTCACTCTCATTCACTCCCAACAATTTTTGAACACCAAAATCCTCTCCATCTCTCCCATTTCTCCTCTGCAATTTTCGAACAGCTCCTCCCCATTTTCAGAAAAATTCGAGAGCCTTGCTTCTTCCCCTTCTTCTCATTCCTTCATCAAGTCTAATACCATATCATATCCTTGTGATTCAACACCATTCCTAAGGTAATACATGGACATTAGCACCGATTTCCTTCTCCATTTATTCAAGAAAATCGAAAACTGTTTGATATGTATGTATAGTGTTCGAAAGTTTTATATAGGTATACATATGTGTTTAAATGTTCTTGAGCATGAGCTATTATTTATATACATGTTCTTGAGGATTTTATTTACAAAATTACATGTGAATATGTTTAGATGAATATAGGTTATGTGTATATGAAATATATGAATGCATCTTGCCTATATATATTATTTTCGAAACCATAGGATATATTTGTTATAAATTTTGAAAAATAGTTAAAAATGAAATGGTAGTAACCGAGCATGTTTTAATCATTTTTATGATGGATATATGTTCTATGATATGTTTAGAACCCATGGTATGTTATTTAAAATTTTTGGAAAACCCTAGCCTGAATTCTTATGGAAACCGTGAGCTTATATGTGTGTACCTTGATGTATAATTTTTATTTCAAGCTTGTAATAACATATTGATGCTTTAGAACCTTGATTAGATGTTCTATGATTTAACAAGAATTTTTGAAAATCATTTGCTATTTTTTTTAAAGGGCCGAGAGCATTATAATTTTATAGATTGGTGTATGATTTTATTTTTGAACATGCAATGGTGTTTTAATGCTTTAGTATATTATTTATGCATTGTGTGAAATTATTAGAATTTTTGGAAATCAAATACTATTTTAAATCAGATAAGCCGTGAGCTTTGTGCTCTTGAAGGTGATGATTTAGTTAGTTTTGATAAATATTATGATGTTATATTAGTATACTATAGTGTATAAACATAGTATATAATTGTTGGAATTTTTGAAAATCAAATAACATATTGAATCAAAGAAGCCGAGAGCTATTGAGCTCCATATGGTGATGATTCAAATGTTCTTGGTTGATGTTATGATGTTACAATGTTATAATATAATGTTTAATGATGTTGGAATTTATTTAGAATTTTTAGAAATTATTTGCTAATTATTCGGTAATTATCAAGTTATTACCGTGAATAATTGCTATATATTATTAAATGAATGGTTATGGTGAACTATAGGTTATATTGGTGATGTATATTGATGTTGGGATATTATACTAGGTATATATCAATTTTGGGAATTTTTGGATAATTATTCCCTAATTATTGAAATTACCGTAAACATATATATGTATATATATAAATAAATAGCAAATAATATCAAATGAATTTTATAAATTCATATTCTGGACCATAGTGTATAATAATGCACTATACTAATTTAGAAAATTTTTCAAAAGTCATTTGACATTTTTAAATTAATTATCGAGTTTTCGATAATTAATAAGGATTTTTAAATCCTTTTTAAATCAGTTTATTTATAAAATATTTGTTAAATTAATATTATGGACAGATTTAAATTTTACAAAATTTTATAAACATAGATTGCTATGTTTGAGACTTAACGCTCACTTTATAACGCTTTAAAAACCAAAATACGATTTTATTTATAAAAGGTTTATTTAATGCAAAATTATTTATAAGTCCTCGATTTACGTGATAAATCGGGAATAGGACTTTACGTTTTCAAATCGATCAAATTCGATTTATAAAAGCGAAATAGTAAGAAATTCTTATTTAAAAGTCAAAATCGTTGACTTTGTCGACAAAGGTCGACTTCGTTGACTTTTTAAGTGAAACGACGTTTATTAACGATCGACCTAATACACCAATACGTGTAAGATATACTAATTGAGTATAATACCTCATTAGTAAGAAAAGATTTCACGAATGAAACCATATGTGAAAAATGTACTTATCGCCGAACGTATCTCGGCGAATCCAGAACAATTCAATCAGTATCGTGTTAGAGACGTATTGAATTCACTAATGAATTCAGTCTACATCGATATGAAATATCGAAGTTTATCTTAGCTTTTGAAAGTCTCGAGACTTGAGCGACGACTAAAGCCTCGCCAGTAGTAAGGCGTGACGCAAACGCAATGACGGATTTCGACGACGATCGAACCTAGACTTTTACAACGAACCATAGTCCGGTGGGCTTCTTATCTTTTAAATGTGGGCCTTTTCTTACCACACTAAACGTGACTTTATCGTTATTTCAAATGAGTTTATTTACTGAGACTTATCCTACTGTTGCTTAACAAATGTCTTATCAAGACACCGCCAAAAATATTTCGTTTTGTGTACGGATCTATCTCGTTATGCCGGGTAGGGCTGTGGAGATGGTGGAACTATTATATCAATTGTTGTGGTAGCACCCAACCTTTTTAATGTCGGGTCCCATGCGGATGATAAATTCACGCTAGGATTGGCGTGAAGGTTGGAACTATGTTGTGTTAACATATGCTTGCGGAGAGGATCTGTCATGCGGGATTATGGCGGTCACGGCGTCGTAGATGGGGAGGCCTCTCTCGACGTTTATTTTATTTATTATTATTATGTATTGTGACTATGAGATACGGACCATACACACCAAGAAAATGCCCGCGTGCTATGTTTATTTAATGAATGATTTGGTAAGACAAGGCATTTTGACTAAAACCCCGATGACTTACTCGATATTGGCGTAACAGAATTCAAATGTTATCAACTGTTTTCGGCATAAGTCTCATCGAGTGCAATTTCTTGTACTTAGCCTCGCATGTTTGTTTTAAATGCAGGGTTGAGCTCGATGGTGATGATGGGGATGTGTTGAGGAGTCCGGTGTCCTCGACCGATTTACTTGAATTTGTGGGTTATACTCAATGCATATCGTCATATATGTATTCACACACTTTCACCGCTATACTCAACTCCTTTATTTATGCCTTATTTTTACAAACCATCGAGGTCCATCGGATCGGGCCAAGTTTTGGGGTCCGATGGCTCAAACCTTTTAAAAACATTACGACATCATCTCATATTCTCTCAAGCATGTTAGTTTATCTATATACATCTTTATTTTACCCATGTAACCCTAAAATACTACCCTAGTATTAGTCGCCTCCGGTCGGGTTGGTGGGGGAGGGGTCGTGACAGACAGATCGAGCCGAACCTCTCCAAGAAACCCTAATTACGGGTTTAGAAAACCGTAATCGTATATTCGCTTTTCGAATATTACATTCCACCCTTACGAAAAATTTCGTCCCAAATTTGTATACCTCTAGAAAAATAGATCGGGTATTTTCCTTCATCGCTTCTTCAAGCTCCCACGTGGCTTCTTCTCGTCCGTGGTGTCTCCACAAAGACTTTGACTAACGGAATCGACTTGCTCCGTAGTTGCCGAACTTTGTGGTCAAGTATGGCTGCGGTTCTTCCTTATAGCTCATGTCCGCCCGAGGATCACGCCGCCTTGATGAATCACGTGCTTTGGGTCGTGAACGCTTTCGTAATTGTGAGACGTGAAAAACATTATGGACATTCCCTAGGTTTGGCGGAAGAGCCAACCTATAAGCCATGGACCTATCCTTTCTAGATCTCATAAGGTCCTATGAAACGAGGTCTAAGCTTTCCTTTCGTGCCAAACCGACAATCCTTTCATGGAGACCTTAAGAAATACTTTGTCTCCATCCTCAAATCGTAGTTCTGATTCACGCGTGTCGCAGAAGATTTCATCCGTCCCGAGCCTCTTTTATTCTCATCCTAATTTGTCGAACGATTTGATCATTTCGCTCACCGCATCGTGCCCTATGACTTTTCTCTCACCGACTTCATCCCAATAAAGAGGTGATCTACACTTCTTGCCATACAAGGCTTCGTGTGGGGCCATGCCGATCGTCGCTTGGTAGCCGTTGTTGTAAGCAAATTCAATCGAGGTAAAATATCTTCCCATTTTGCACCTCGATCCAAAATTACGATTCTAAGCATATCTTCTAGCGTTTGATCGTTCTCTCCGATCGTCCATCGGTTTGTGGGTGGAATGTCAGATCAAGTTTAATCTCATACCCAGTTCTCTCGCAAGCTAATCCAAAATCGGATGTTAACTTGGAGTCTCGATCGAGGTAATAGATTTTGGCACTCCATGTAGTCGCACAATTTCCTTAACGCATACCGGGCAACTTATCGGATCCATAAGTGCTTTGAATAGGTGAAAGTGAGCACTTTTGGTAAGTCTATCCACAATTACCCATATGGCGGTGTTTCCTCTTCTCGATTTGGGTAAGCTTGTAACGAATCCATCGTTATATAGTCCCACTCCATTCGGGATTTCCAACGGTTGTAACTTCCGTAGGGACGTTGGTGCAGAGCCTTCACTTGTCGACAAACAAGACAATGCTCTATGAAAGAAGCTATGTCTCGCTTCATGCCTTCCCACAAAAATTTTTCCTTCCGCTCTTCGTACATCTTAAGATCGCTCGGTGGGGTTGTAGGGTGTATCGTGAGCCTCACTCATGATTTTGTTCAAGCTCCGCCGTCAGAACGCATATCCTACCTTCAAACAATAAGGCGTTATCCGCGCTTGAAATTCTCAATCCTTCGACTTAGTCTTTCTCGGATCTTTTCCAACTTTTCCTCCATCCTTTGTCTCTCGACAATTCTTTTTCTTAGATCAGATCTCAGTGTGAGTGTAGCGATACAGCTCACAATTTTCTTGGGTGGTTCAACCAGTTCAATCTTCATTCCACCAAACTCTTCAACGAGTTTTTCCTCTTGTATAAAGAGACATCCTAACTCCCAGATGGCTTTTACGACTCAAGCGCCACTACTACATTCGCTTTGCCCGTGATAGTTAATACCACAACCGTAATCTTTACTAATTCTAGCCATCTTCTATCTCATATTCAAATCTCGTTGTTCAAGAAATACTTCAAACTTTTGTGGTCCGTGAAGATCTCACATCTCACACCATGAGACGGTGTTCCAAATTTTAGGCGTGAACTACAACCGCTAATTCCAAATCGTTGGTGGGTAGTTCAACTCGTGGGTCCGAGTTGTCGGATGCGTAAGCTATCACTTTTCCTTCTTGCATCAACACAACCCAACCTTAGATCGCTTGATAGACCACATACCCTTATCCGCTCGACCGCTGAACTCTGCACGTCAATTTTTCCTCGAGTATTGGAAACTCATCTCGCACTCATCCGTCTAATCAACTTGATTCCTTCCAAGTAGCAGTTATCGCTTGCAATTTTGGAGAATCCTTCGATGAATCTCCTATAGTAACCAGCATCCTAGGAAACTTCGATCTCGTACGAGTCTTTGGTGATTTCCATTCTTGCACGCCTCTACTTCCGGATCTACTTTGATTTCGGAATTTATAATGTCGACTTGACATATCGACTTTGGTAGCTTATGCGACCGACGCCGCATTTCTCTGTACTACCGCTATCGGTAACGGCATGCACGACCTGGCCGGCATCGCTATGACCTCGCGCGAGCGCCAGAATTTTTCCCTGACCTGCAGGATTTTGTTTTGATTAGTTCTCGATCGTGTGAACTCCGATTTACGCATTTCGCCACGTGCCCCTAATGCATTGTACTCATTTCTTATGAAGGACCAAATTCCTGATTCCTACTCCAGGATTCACGAGGATCAGTTGAAGCTAGCTCTATGATTTATGTAGAAGTAAGAACGCTATAGTATGATACAAATCTTAGAATGTTACTAAGAAAGTAAGATTGCCAAAGAATACAAGTAGAGCCACGACGCTATAAGAACCTTTGTTGATGACCTATTATGGGTATATAAGCTTTCAAAATTATATTCATCACCCAATATCCGTCTGAGTTTAACTCTACGTCCTAGTTCCAATTGAGAATTCACCGAGTTTTCACATCTTCCAAGAAAATTTTAAACCCAAAATTCATAAAGTGTCCTTTGAACCCAAATCCTAGCGTGATCGAGAAAATAATTGTGACGGTCCGCCACCCATATGACCAAAGAAATCTCAAGAGTCGCATTCGGTCTTCGACCCTAGAGCCCCATTTATTCGGTCTCAAAAGCATATCGAATCAATCATTGAAAAGATGTTATTTCAATTTCGAGACAACGCTTTTTAAGTAGTCGTGATAATTTTTTTCGACTTCAAACCATCAAGTATGACTTAACGCTGACTTGTCACCTAAGTACTAATTAGTGAAGCGATAAACATGATTTAATTAGTGAAGCGATAAACATCGATATGAAATAGGTCGACTTATTCCACCACCCAAATGTTTCGCATCAAGAAACGATAGACATCAAGAAATCGATGTAAGGAAAATCTCAGACGAGATATTTTCCTATGATACACATGGACGTGATGACCTGAGGTTTTACAAAGATTGATAACAAAAGTTATACCTTCATACGATCGCACGATAATCAAGTTATGAATAAGATACTTTTAGCATTGAATGCAAGAGTAAAAGCAAGAAAAGTATATGATATCCGTGGGATATGAACTCCTCTTTTATAACAAGAGAGATTACAACTTATCCTTAAGATAGTTGTTGTCCTCAAACCTCGTTAGTAGGTTGGACATGTTTAAAAGAATAAAGATGATACAAAATATTCCTTTCCGTGAATATATATATATAAGGAAATGATAGATCTCGTAAATAGATCCATCGCCTTATACCTCAATGAGATTATGATTGAGATAACCGATTCCAAGTAATCAAACTCGTTAAACAAATGATAATGAGACGGAGGAATCATAATCTTTGAGATTGTGTGAACGATTTAGATAGCCCTAGTATGTAAATCAAGTGTGAAGAAAATATCTTCAAAGCCAAGACATGGAAGAGAGATGCTTGAATTTAAGTTATGTACGAACGTATCAATTCTACCAAGCCATACGACAATGATAACGGTTCTAGTCCGTAGTGGGAACCGAATTATAACGAAAGTAAGATTACTTTCAAATACCGTGTCCAAGAAAAAGGACAAAAGTTGGAAATAACTAAAGAAACTATGAGCTATACGATTATAAGATAGCCCCACATAATATAAGCTTCAGAGACATGACTGATAAATAAGAATTTCCTCAGAAGAAAGTTAAAGTAAGGATATGAGAAATATATTCCAAGATCGATGAAGTGAAAAGGGAATGGAGTCATTCATACGATTAGGAATGAATGATAGTGCGTAGACAAGATCTCTACAGAAGACTTAATTATCGAAATATCAATATCAACGGATAGGTTGATGTAGACTCAACCACAAATGCTATTGGTAAAAGCATAACGATACGTATACCGAGAAGTATAAGTGAAGAGGCACCGTAAGGCCATAGCAAGGAGCATAATGTCCCAATGGAAAGGAAGGACATATGAAATAGATATTCACTGAATAAACGGAACACCGTAGACCAAAGCCTATACTTCAGACCGAAATGTAACAAACAAAACCCAAAAGACAAGATAGGTATGAGGAAAATTTCGTAATATCTATAAGATTTTGTTCAATTTAGTGTTTCGCTGACATCGCTAAGCACGCAGAAGCGATAGAACCCAATTTAGGTAAGCGATCAAAATGTAGACCTCTTACCTATAATGAAAATCACGGCCATCGCAAGAGTTGCTCTGCGAGATTCGAGCCAGAATCGCCTAAAGTTCTACTCAATGATTTGGATCACTATATCTGGAGGAACGTGGATATAATTTTAGAGTCAAGAAGCTTCAAAATGGTTGTCATTCACGCTATCCGACCGACCTAATCTTTTCGATAAAAGGTTTTACGCGAAGATATGGTACCCACTATCCGCATATGCGAATGGATTTAGAGCGATATACTATCCGAGTAGACGAAATGAGTATTAAGATAAGTGTCATGAGTTATCTACGTGTTATATACGCCTTAAAGTGTATAATTCTTTAAGAGATCATTCTTGTTTAAAGATTCCTTCCATAGCTTAAATTAAGCTCTAACTTATCTAAAAATATCTCATACAAATGGCGTGAAAAGGGTGTTTAACTGCACAGAGTAACCCCAAGGCTCATAATTTATAACTCACACAGCATATCGGCTCTTTATCTGGAGCTAATGGATTTAGAACTTTTGGAGAAAATTTTACACCTCTAGACGCCGAAATTTTTAGAGGACAACGAGGATGGTATCCAACGACTTATCGGTCGCTTGCCAACAGATTAAGGTGGTTTTGCAAAAGGACGTGTCAAAAGAATATTTTCCATGATACAAATTCCAAAGTCCGGCAGATTACCGTGATTTGTCAACGTGCTCAAGTATACTCATGATGCGATGAACGGCACCTATAAGCAATCGCCCTAGTCCCCGACAATTTACACCGCACACGTGAGTATCGTTGTACCCTAATGTTCCAAATGCCACCCCACCCCCGCCGCCAATGGTACCAATAAGAGGTAGGGCAAAAGGACAGATCTTATCGCCTCAAGGATTAGAGTATTACCACTACCAACTCGACCTTACTTTCTCGATAAAAGTAACACCAACTTCGCGTATTGAAGAAAACGGAGCAAGCAGACCCCGACTTTTGAGAGAAAGATCGCTTGATATACGAGGTAAAACGACGAGAAATAGACAAGTTTCTAAACGAAGGTACGACTGCCAAGGTCACTGTAGACACGTAACCTATGATATGAGACTCATATGTAGATAATATGGTTATAATATGTAAAATAACGTAGTCGAAAATTTCGTGAATATGTTAAATGATGTCGAAATTTGGTGTAAAAGAACTAGACGCCAGAATCACCGGCTCGATAAACCGACCTGAGATAATGAATAAAAAGTCCTCATTTAGGCATTTTGGTATAATATTATATGGTCCTAGTAGAATGGTATCCAAATACGAAAGTAATAGTTCCGAAAAGATATGGTCGCATGAGATAATAGTTAGCTATTCGATCGACAAATGCACCAACTCGATCATGAACCTCGAGTGTTCCACACGCATTTAGAAAATTTTATCTTAACTTTCAATTCGACTCTCGCCTAGTCGAAACCAAAGCTGAGAGAGCTATGAATTGAGCTGGTCCCTTTCCTCGACAAAGCTAGGAAATAAAGCTACCCACCGTAGCTATGAGTTAGATTCCATTGTCAGGTAGGACTAGATTTCGCCGCTGAGTTGAAGCTCAGGTAATTTCTTACCTATTCAAAGGACTAAGAACATAAAGAACATCAGGACTGCTCACGACTTTTAAGAGTCAGCGATTTTGCAAAGTACAAGATGTGTATTTCAAACAGAAGGAGAAATATTCCTGCATATAGTATCCTTAGAAGAAATCAATGTGGACCGATAAAGGGTAAAACAATTAAGAATGAAAGTCGTCACGACCTAAAACGAGACAAGGAATTTCAGATAAATGGACTACTATCAAAAGAGCCATTGAGAACTCTCTAAAGTAGCAAGACCAATAACATAGCTACCCCAAAAGGAATGAAATTACGGAGTAATAAAAGAGAGGCTATGTATTAATATGAGAAAATTGCTCAATTAGTAAAAGATTATAAGTGTGATAAATGATCACCCGAGGATGGTAAATGTAGAATCTAATACCGAAAGTTATAAAATTCAACCTAAATCATAGTATGTCCCAATGTAAAAGGAAAACTCATTGAAAGTTTAAGAAATGAGAATGTAAATAGCTGCATTCAAGGATTTAACGAAGTTGTACTCTCACACCCAAGGTGACATATGACTAAAAAGAGAATGGAGATGAGTAGAATACAAATTAAGATAAGGAATGAAAGGTCAAGAATTTAAACACGACAATGTTATATCGCCTAAAGAAGGATTATATATATATATAAATATTCCAAGCAATAATAAGTCGAGAGAGAAACCAAGAACGAAGTCACCCTTCTCATACCACCCACTAGCAACCTAAGATATGTTATGATTTACGAAAGGTTAGATAGTAAGGATGAATCGAGAGTAACCATGATTGTCGAACCGTGTCTCTTGCTATCAACAAGTGAAGGCATCAGTATCAAAGGCCTTATAAGATGTTATAACTCTGAGCTACACTAATGAAAATGGAACGATGTAGCAATGAATCTTATGATAGTTCTCGCTAAAGGCATAAAGAAGTCGCACTACTATATGGGTAGTAAGGATCGACTCACCAATTATGTTTTGTCTCCGCATTCGATAACTCGAGACCAAAAGTTAGCTCAGACGCACAAAAAGGAAATTGATATTTTCGTGAGTACCAAACCTATGCCAGATAGAGACCCAAGAGTACCTCTAGATTTTGAACTAACTCACAAAAAGCGAGTTCGACACTAGATTGAGCCTTAACATAGATGTCCACCACGCATGTGATAGACAATCGAGCGAAGATTAACGCTTATGATGTAATGAGAACATAAATGTTAAACTCGGGTGCAAGAGAACGTATTGTACCACTTGTTAAGTTATGTACAACCGTGTCACAACCAACCACCAACCCGGCTTGAGGATGACTAATACTAGAATAGTATTATAGACAAATTAACCAAAGTAAATGGCCACATTGGTTATAAACAAGCATGCATAATAGGCATAAGATGTTATCCAAATAATTAAAGAGTTTAGCCATCGACCCAAAGATTAAACCGTGATCCACGAACCTCAATAGTACGACAAGAGACATAATGTTTAAGAGTTAGATTTTAGCAACGTAGCGTGAATACATATATGACGATATGTATTCAAGGCAAAACCAAATCCTAAATAAACAACATGACACCGACTCCTCAACACACCTCCATCATCACCATCGAGCTCAACATGCACATTTAAAACAAACATGCTAAACAAGAAATCGCACTCGTGACTCATGCCGAAACATTTGATAGAATTTAATTACGCTACAATATCGGTAAGTCACAGTGGTTTTAGTTAAATGCCTCAGGCTTACCAAATCATTTTCGTCAGAACGTAGCTCGCCGAGCATTTTCGCGTGTATGGTCCGATCTCATAGTCACAATACATAATAATAAATAATAAACGCCGAGAGGGAGGCTCCCATCTACGACGCCGGACCGCCGAATCCCGCATAAGACAAATACTCGCAAGATATGTTAACACGGCGATAGTTCCAACCTTCACGCCAATCCTAGCTGTGCATTTATCATCCCAAGACAGACCCGACATTAAAAGGTCGCTACAACAATCGATATAATAGTTCCAACTATCTCCACACTCTACCCGCATAACAGATAGATCCATACACAAAACAAAATATTTTTAGGTGTAATGCAAGAAACATTTGTTAAACAAAGTAGATAAGTCAGAATAAACTCATTTGAAATAACAAGAAGTCATATTTTGTGGGCAAGAAAAGGCCCACATTTTAAAGATAAGAAGCCCACCGACTATGGTTTGTTGTAAAGTCCTAGGTTCGCTGCTCGCAAAGTCCCGCCGCCTTAGGCCCACACCTTTACAAAAACGAGGTTTTAGTACGCCGCCGTCATGAGACTTTAAAGATAACCTCGATATTTTATATCGATGTGAGTCAATTCTCAAATGAATTGATATGCTTTCAAATACGTTATTTAATCAATTGTTCTCGCTCGAGACACGCTCAACTATTTCATTTAACACCCGCTTAAATGTTTTAACGATGAAAGCATCGCTTTCTATATAAGGATTCCATTTGTGAAACTTTTCGCAATGAGGTATTATACCAATTAGCACATCTTACGCCAAGATGCGATTTATCAACGATAATCGCACGCTCGACCTTCAAAGTCAACGGTCAACACGGCCAACAAAGTCAACGATTTCGACTTTCAAATAATAATTTACTATTTCGCTTTATAAATCGAATTTGATCGATTTGAAACATAAAGTCCTAGTTCTCGATTTATCGCGAAATCAAGGACTTATAAATAATTTCGCATTTATTAAACCTTTAATAATTAGTAAAGCGTATTGCTTTTAAAACGTTAACAACCTAACGTTGTCTTAAACATAGTAAACTATGTTTGTAAAATTTTCATAATTTCCAAAATATGTCCAGAATATAAATAGACATATATTTTATTAATAAACTGAATTAAAAAGGATTTTAAACCCTTTTAAATTATCGAAATTTTCGATAATTAGATTAAAAATACTAAATGGCCTTGAAAAATTTTCTAAATTAATATAGTGTATTATTATACACTATGGTCCAGAATATGAATTTATAAGATCCATATGATATTGTTAGTCATTTATTAGTATATTTACATATATTCATTTCGTAATTCCATATAATATGGAATAATTATCTAAAATTCCAAAATTTAATATACACATAGTATAATATCCCAACATCAATATATATCATTAATATAACCTATAGTTCATCATAAGCATTCATTTCATAATATATAACAACATTCACAGATTAACTTGATAATTACCTAATAATTAGCAAATAATTTCTAAAATTCTAAATAAATCACAACATGATTAAACATTATATTATAACATTGTAACATCATAATATCAACCAAACCAATTGAAATATCACCATATGGAGCATACATGCTCTCGGCTTTTTGATTAATTTTTGTATTCGTTTTCAAAATTTCCAACAATTATATACTATGTTTATACACTATAGTATAGTAATATAACATCATAAAATCATCAAAACCAATTAAATCATCACCTTATCGAGCACATAGTTCACGGCTTCTTTGATTTATTTATGGTATTTGATTTCAAAATTTAATAAAATCATATATTACATAAGTAATATACTAAAGTATAAATATATCGATGATTAAAATAAAATCATACACCAACATACAACACCTTGAAGTTTCTCCCATTTTAAAAATCGGAGCTCCTCTCCATTCTTCTTCTTCTTCATCCTCCTTCCAAACTTTGATCTTTAGACCTTGTTCTGTGAATCCAATATCATTCCAAGGTAAATATGGACCTTAAGTACCGATTATATCATCTTTATTCCGTAAAATCGAGCATGCTCAGATATGTATATATATGTGTTCGAACGGTATATGTATACATTGTGTTATTGTTCTTATGTACTGAGCTAGGATGAATAATGGTTCTTGATGATTTTATTTTCAAATACATGAGAATATATGCTTAGATAATCATATGTTGTTGTTTATTTAATTTTGAACGGACTCAAGATGTTTATGAAATTTTCGAACCATAGGTTTTGTTTAACAAAATTTCGAAGCTTTACAAAATCATATGATGATGACCGATCGCTTTCAATATTTTAGTGATGGATTATTGTTTATTATCATGTTTATAATCCATGGTGTCGATTTGAAAATTTTAGAAAAACCTAAGTATTTTCCAGAAAGTGAAACGAAATTTTCCTTTCCTTACAGAGAATCGTGGAATGATTCTTAGCTAACCACCATTCCGAGGATTATGTCTACATCATCCATGGGTATTATGTTTAGATCGCTAGCCGTAACCTTATGATCCTAATGTCAACTCTAGGTTCGAGCAAAAGGTGTAACGGCCATAATCCTCCTATAGGCGATTAGATTCTCATATCCCGGCTGACTTTTCGCCTAAGGCCCAACATTTCACGCATGATTTTGCAATAAAATAATGAAGCACCCAGACGAACAATACTATAAGTAGGTTGAGAACTCCATACCGCCAAGTTTCCTTGGTTTTGTCTGCTCGCCTCCCATGTAGGCGAGCCCCAGCTTGAGCCTACCGAGGCCGACGGGCGCCGGTTCGCCGATCGCGGGCCGCTGTCGGCTCGTGCTGCCGCCGCCGCGCGGCGCGCGGTTGACGCCCGTGCGGTGGTTGCCGCCATCGCTGGCGGATTTGTTGCCGCGTCACGCCATTGCGTCGCCGGAGTTGTTGTCGAGGCCGGGTCACACCGGAGTCGGGTTAGTTGGAACCGCGCGGCCGGGTTGAAGTCAGATACCTTTAATGGCCGAAAGATTGCCCGCTGGTTCGCCTACATCCGAACGCGACACCGGGCAATTGTCATGAATGCCCGTCTCGCATTTGTAACAACCACGCTTGCCGCACACACCCTGTGTGCTCTCGGCATCGAGGGCACTGAGGTGTCCTCGATCGCTCATGTGGTCCCTTGTCGGGAGCATAAGTCGCTCTTCCCCCTAGTCCTGTGGGGCCGCTCGCTTACAGGCCATGACCAAGGCCCATAGCTCCCGCGGTTGGTTCCCATTTCCTTTCTCTATCCAACAGATTGTGTGTCCGAGACGACACCAACTTATTCTCGGTCATGGTCACTCAATATCTAAAGCTCGCAAGAGCTTCACAGGACAGTCTCCATGGCTTGCAAGAGACATGCGATTCCATTCTTAGCCCCGCTTCGAACTTTTCCGACATTTTCAAGTCGGTGTCCACCGCCTGTGCATATCTCGACATCTCGCAAAGTGCGATCATAGTCGGTCACGGTCATCCTTTTGTTTTAGCAGGAAAATTCGCCCTTCTTCCTCTTATAGCTTTTAGGTATGTACTTTCATACAGCCCTCAAATCCTCCCACGAGAATTCTTCAAGTCGCTCACCAGGAAAGTCTTCTTCCGCCTCCCACCGTGTCACCGGTCCTATCACCGGAAGGTAACACACCAGCCCTTTCCGTGCCGTGAATCTTAAAAAGGAAAAACTGCTTAATGGCCCTAACCCATTGTTCGGCTTCTTCCTGCTACCTTTCCGCTAAGATGCGAGGGTTCGCTCTTAGAAACATTTCTTCGATCCCGCAACGGGTCGAGGGGAGGTGGTGGTTGGGAACATCTTCCTGCTCTGCTCGGGATCCTACCGCCTCGCCTTCCCACCCGACCCCCGGGTTCCCGCCCGATTTCTCCTGAGGCATGCCATAGAAACAGTAATCATTAGCACTTATTCTTTTCACAACTCAACATACACCAACACTATTTTCGCCTTATCAGAAACGATTCCAACAGTAATATCTCTTAACAAACATAACTTGCGAAAAGCCCTATTAGGGTCATGTATATATATATCCAAAAATTTCGCATACAGTGATGTTCAAAACCAACTTATACAAAAGACAAATAAAATATAAGTCCCGCCCACACGGCCTTCCAAAAGTTAAGGTTCTAAGTCCATCACTAAAAATTAAACATAGGAAAGGAAAAAAAGCTTAATACAAAAAATCTCCTTAAGCTTCATCGTGGTCACATCATGAGTCCTCCCACCGTCCGCCCTCCTCGGGTCTTCCTCCTCGAGTCGCCCGCCGCCGAATGTCCATGCGGGCGCCTCGACGGACCGCCCATCGCTTCACCATCGGTATGTCTCGCGGGGTTAGCGCGCCTCGATTCACCCGATGCTCGTAGTCGCGGCGGATCGAGCCGTAGCCACCGCGACATCTGTACACTCATCCGGCCGTCGACCAAGTGCTCGACCGTGGTAGGCCGGACCATAGGTGGCGGAGGAGTATCGTGGACGACGGGTGTCCGGGTGGGGAAATACCGACTTCCCAGGCTCGGGCGTGCGCCTCTAAGCGCAGCGCCTTCCTCCAAGGAAAGCGAGGCACGATCGGGTCAATCGCCGAACCTCCGTATAGCCACTCGCGACTCATCCCGCTGTATACTCTGGGAGGAGGTCCTTCGTGCGCCTCGAATGCTGACACGAAGTCGTGACTCACGACCGGCAAATCTCCCACCAGTCGAGTCGCCATCGCCCGCAGATGTAATCTCCGATATCTGCATACCCATCCTGTGCAGGGAGTATCGCTGAGAGGCGCCGATGCCTATATGCCACGCCGGCTCGCCTTCCAAAGACGGAGATATGCCAAAACTCACCCAAGTCTTCCTCAACAAGACATCCACCGAGCGATAGATACTCACCTCCTCCTCTCGGTGGCTCAATCCTCCTCGCGAGATATCTCATTACCATCACACGAACAAAACTAACATAAGTCAACTATCGCCATCTCAAAAGGTGCAGGATATCTTAAACGTAACGCAAGCAACTAGATAAGGTCAAGCAAGTCTATAAGGTAGGCAACATCATATCACAGACTCCTAACGACCGATCTTCATTTGTTATGAAGAATGTAATCCCTAATTCTCGCCTCCGTATCACGATAGAGTCCGCTGAACTCTAGTTCGAGTGTTTGGTAGAATAAGGATCTCGTAGTTTATATTAAGATGTTGTCGCTTACGACACGCTTAGGTAAGACTAAAAAGGTAAGTTGTGGTAAGTATTGTGCAAGATGATGTTGCCACCTTATAGACTTGCTTGACCTTATCTAGTTGCTTCACGCCACGCTTAAGATATCCGCCTCGCTGAGACGATTATAGTCGACTTATGTTAGTTTTGTTCGATGATGGAGGAATGAGATATCTCGCGAGGAGGAGGATTGACCACACCCCACCCCTGCAGGAGGAGGGAGTATTCATCGCCCACCGGACGTGCGCCTGGGAAGACTTGGGAAGTTTTTGCATATTATCTCCGCCTTGAGAGACGCCCGAGCCCACGGCGCGATGAATGACGGCATCCAGCCTACTAGCGATACCCCGCACTGGACGGTGCCCGAGATATCGGGAGATTACATCTACCGGGCGAGCGCGACCACTGTGGAGATTTGCCTGATTCGTGAGTCACCGACTTACGTGTACAGATTTATGTGGCAACACCGAGAGGACCCTACCTCCTCCACGAGAGTATACCGGGACGAGTCGCCAGAGTGGCTATACGAGGTTCCGAGGCGATTGACCCATTCGTGCCTCCTTTCTTGACGAGAGGCTCGCCGCTTAGAGAGGGCAAGACGCCCCAGCCTTGGAGAGGATTTCACCCTACCCGCGGACACCACGACGCCCACCAAGACCACCTCCACCTCAACCCGATCGCAGGATCGAAGAAATGTTTCTAAGACGTAACCTCCTGCCTTTAACGGAAAGGTAGCCTAAGAAGTTCTAACAACGGGTTAGGGCCATTGAACGGATTTTTACCTTTAAGATGCACGGCACAGAAAGGTCGTCAGGTTACCTTTCACCGAGCAAGACCAGACCGGGAGGCCGAAGAAGACTTTCACAACAATTGAGGAATTCTGGAGGATTTCAAGAGGAGTCAGATGAAAAGTACATTCCTAAAAGCTATAAGAGAAGAAGGAGCGTGAATTTTTCCGCAAAACAAGAGCGACGACCGATCGACTATGATCGCATCTTTCGCTACCGGTCCCGCCGATTCGCGGCCGTCGTTCGGCCCGCCGCTGGCGCGTGGTCGACGCCTCACCGCGGTGGTTGCCGCACGCTCGCGGATTTGTTGCCGGCGCCGCCATTGTTGCTCCGTTGAGTTGTTGTCTGAGGTCGGGCGCCACCGGAGTTGAGTGGTTAACAAACGCCGCGCGGCCGGGATTGAAGTCAGATAGCCTTTAAGTGCGAGCATCGCCTGTGGTTCGGCTACATCCGACGTGACACCGACAATTGTCATGAATGCCCGCTTGCCCCGCACTTGTCACCATTCTCGATAAAAGTAACACCAACCGTATCAAGAAGAAACAGAGTAGCAGACCCGACTTTTGAAAGAGATGATCGCTTGGATATATGAGGTAAAACGACGAGAAATAGACAAGTTTCTAAACGAAGGTACGATCCGCAAGGTCACTAGACATCGTAACCCATGATAATACGAGACTCATATGTAGATAATATGGTTAGAATGAGTAAATAAACGATGAATATTTCTGAATATGTTAATCGAAATTTGGGTGTAAAGAACTAGACGCTGAATCACGGCTCGATAAACCGACCGAGATAATGAATAAAAAGTCCTCATTTAGCATTTTGGTATAATATTATATGGTCCTAGTAGAATGGTATCCAAATACGAAAGCTAATAGTTCCGAGTAAGATATGGCTACATGAGATAATAGTTCGCCATTCGGACCGACAAATGCACCAGCCTGCATCATGAACCTCAAAACCGAGTGTTCCACACGATTTAGAAAATTTTATCTAACTTTCAATTCGACTCTCGCCTAGTCGAAACCGGCTAGAGAGCTATGAATTCGAGCTGTCCATTTCCTTCGACAAAGCTAGGAAATAAAGCTACCCACCGTAGCTATGAGTTAGATTCCCTTGTCGGTGTAGGACTAGATTTCGCCCGGAGCTTGAAGCTCAGTAATTTCTTACCTATTCAAAGGACGAAGAAAACATAAAGAATATTAAAGGACTGCTTACAACTTTTAAGAGACGCGATTTTGCAAGACATGATGTGTATTTCAAGAAGGAGAAATATTCTCTGCATATAGTATCCTTAGAAGAAATCAATGTGGACCCACAAAGGGCAAAGCAATTATGAATGAAAGTCGCCAAGACCTAAGATAAGACGAGCAATTTATAGATTAATCGATCGCTATCAAAGAGCCCTCGAGAACTCTCTAAAGAAGCAAGACCAATAACTTAGCTACCCCAAAAAGGAATGAAATTACGGAGTAATAAAGAGAGGCTATGTATTAATATGAGAAAGATAATAGCTATGATCACAATGACTTGCCACATGAATAGAATTTCCCAACTCACGACTCAAATAGTGAGAGTATAAATACCAAAGTCTCAAGACATCACTCCATGATAATAAGTTAAGAACCCTTCTCAACTCATAAAGTTTGAATTTATTCTTCGAGCAAAGAAATGTGGATACAGAATGAAAGATGGCTCAATTAGTAAAAGATTATAAGTGTGATAAATGATCACCGAGGATGGTAAATGTAGAATCTAATACCGAGTTATAAAATTCAACCCAAATCATAGATGTCCCAAGTAAAAGGAAAACTCACCGAAAGTTTTAAAATGAGAATGTAAATAGCTCGCATTCAAGGATTTAACGAAGTTGTACTCTCACACCCAAGGTGAATATGACTAAAAAGAGAATGGAGACGAGTAGAATACACATTAAGATAAGGAAGAAGGTCAAGAATTTAAGAGCTACCGAAAATGTTATATCGCCTAAAGAAGGATTATATATATATAAATATCTCCAAGCAAAATAAGTCGAGAGATGAAACCAAGAATGAAGTCATGACCCTCTCTTAGCGCCTACTAGACAACTTTAAGATATGTTACGATTTACGAGAAAAGTTAGATAGTAAGGAATGAATCGCAGATGTAACCATGATTGTTCGAGCAATGTCTCGTTACCAACAAGTGAAGGCATTATATCAAAGGCCTTATAAGAGGTTATAACTCTAGAGCTACACGAATGAAAATGGAATGATGTAGCAATGAATCTTATGACGTTCTCGCCAAAGTCATAGAAGTCGACTACTATATGGGTAGTAGGATCGACCACCAATTATGTTTTGTCTCGCCTCGATGACTCAGAGACCCGATAAGTTAAGCCGACGAAAAAGGAATTGATATTTACGGAAGTACCAAACCTATCGCTCTGACAGAGACCCAAGAGTACCCCAGATTTTCAACTAACTCCCAAAAAGAGTTAAACACAGGTTGAACCTTAATATAGCCCGCCACAAGCGTAAGGCTAACAAAAGGACAAGATGAACGCTTAGATACTAGAGAACATAAATGTTAAACCCGAGTGCAAGTGAGAACGATGCACCACTTGTTAAGTTATGTACAACCGTAGAATACAACCAACGATCAATAAAGCCTACTGAGGCATCAGACAGAAGATCGACCACTACTTTATCAGAACAAAGAGCGAGCAAAGGTATAAAGTTCCCGACGCCGTGTTTAAACGACCGAGATATCCGCCCTAAGGCAAAGAATAAGAAAAGCTAAGATGTAAAAGTCTTACACCGACACGCTGTGAACTGAAATGCATTTTTAAACGCGAATTAAGTTTCTTAAGATTTCTCCATCTAGAGAAATTACAAAATCAGATACTAGAATGCCGAGACCACGCTTTGTAGAACTCCACGAGCTTTAATAATAATAGCCTAGTAGCCTATAACCGGGTATTCCCACCAAATTGGAAAATACTAAATATTTTTTTCACATGTCATAGTTAAGGAAATACAAATGACCCAATTCATGTAAACCAACATGATGACGACCTTCGACTCGATGAGTTATGATGAAAATCTACACTAATTTGATCGCATTTACATTCAACGATTAGAATCAAGTTCTGTTTTAATGAAAATCCAATGAAGAACCATGGACAAAAGGGAAAACACGGAAAGATAAGATGTTAAGATACAAAGATACCCCATACTTTATGAGGTATGCAAATTTCGGGACTAAATTTTTTTTAAGAGGTAATATCCCAGAGAATTAGACGCCTAATTACGGTTTTGAAACCAGAATTAGGAATTCCAGACGATTCAATCAAGAAGATAGCTAATAATGGTTTCGATTATTTACGGAACTAATTCTATTTTATATTCACCGAGAATCGTGAATTTAGAAATGAAGTTTGAAAGCAGACCCGACATTTAAAAAGGTTGCTACCACAACAAATGATATAATAGTTCCAACTATTCCACATCTACCCGCATAATGATAGGATCCATACACAAAATGTAATATTTTCGTGTAATGTAGTAAATATTTTCAATAGTTATAGAATAAGATTGTAAATAAGCTCATTTTGGAAAGACAAGAAAGTCATATCTCGCTTGAAAGGCTTCACAATAGTGGGGTAAGTAAAGGGGCCCACACTATTGAGGATAAGAAGCCCACCGACTCGAGATTGTCTAACCGATTTGATTCCGAGTCCCAGCTTAGCCTATCTATTCCTCGGCTTAAGTTTTGGAGTCGAACATCCATCGTCTTAGAACCCATATTTCTACTTGAGTGAATATCATGGCATGATATACAATCAATTGATCATGTAGAGACCTAGTCAAATATTTCACGCTAAGACGCAGCCCGTAAAAATATCATATTGTTGTTTTATCCTAGATTCGCATTTTATTAATGCTTTAATGTACCTTGATATATCATATGAATGCATCAATTAATAGCATGTTAGTCACATAAGGCATGTTTCACATAGGGAGTTTCAACACTTAGTTAAATTTCGTGTTTAATTTCAAAAAACAGCTTAAACAACTCAAGTGTCATACTTTGACATCTATAACCTCGATTAAAAATACGATGACCACAAAGACACATTCTGGAAACCTCTAAACATTTACTCTAAGTTCTAAGAAGGAAGTCGATCCAAAAGAGTTGTGGTTCGAGATATAGGGTCTCAAAGTGGCAACTCGAACTGACTTCTATACTTAGAATATTTTCAGATTTCCAGATTTAGCTTAACGACGGGATTTTATGAGGCTCTAACTTTGACTCACAATACCAAAATGACTGCAAGATACCATTTTAGAAACCTTGTATTAAGAACTACATGTTTCATGAAGACCATACTGGAAGATACTTGATGCATCGAGAAATACGAGGTTCAAAGCTGCCTAGTTGAATGGACAAATTTCCAGTAGGTGACTTTGGGTCAATGAACAGTATACTTACAAGGCTTGGTTTGGGATCAAAATTTCAGATCAAAACTAGACATGGTAAGGAACATTTTATGAAGAAACCCAAGTCAAAGTCGGATTACAAACAGCTCGAATATCTCACGCAAAAGTCGTACACGGACAGTCAATTAGCAAGAATTTTACTAAGGCAGTTTGTCCAAAAGCTTACTGTAATGCGTCAACTTTAAAAATTCACCGTGAGCTCATTATAAGGAATCTAGGAATGCAACCAATCATATTGAAAATCCACTTAAGTCTAGTTTAATCCAGAGAAAGCCTTACTCAATGATTCAAAATAGATTGGGAGATAAAATATTTTACTACAAGCTATCACTACAGTGACAGTTTTGTGCAGTTCGTTTGAAAATCTGGAATAAATAGTAAACATTTTTAGAAAATTCTGAAAATTTACATAGATCTTCTAGACATGCTAATTTATGTTTATGAAAATTTTTATAGTTTTACCATTAGCCAAACTCGAAACGAAAGCCACGGACCGTGGGTGATGAACACCAAATTTTACAGATTTGTGCAGTGTTTTGAAAATAGAATTAAAATAGAAAATAGTTGATTGACTTGAAATTTTACAGAGACGTAATAGACATGTTTAGTTTCAACATAGTAAAATTTCACATTCATCGGACCACTGTAACTTAGTCAAATAATTTTATGAAGTTACTGTTTTCGTAACATACTTCCAGTTTTCAGTTTTAAGCTTATCTTCTTGTATGCATTTCATATAACCACGAAAATGGTGAATCTATCACCCCAAATCACCACCAAGATCATCAATCTAACCATGCAAGTATGATTTAATCATGTCTAAGAGTCATAGGAAATAGTTATACCTTAGTCACGAATTTGAAGATGAAGAGAGAGATGGAGCTTGAGCCTCTTCCATGGTGGAAATGGTGTGGGAAGAAGAAGAGAGGAAAGGAGAGAGGTCTGAAAATTTTGGAGAGAGGGAGAAATGTATTATGAGTGAAATGTATAGGGAAGAGTTTCTCCCATGTATATCTCTCTCTCTTACCACACAGGCACATCATGGTTGAGTGTAGAGGTGGTGATGATTAGTGTAGCGTGCCCACGCATTGTTCAGGAGGGACAAGCATGCCTTGTCCATTCATGATGGCCTAAGGTTTAGGGGTCCAAATAGGTAGGATTTATTTTCTTTTGTACATTAATGCAATATATATATCATACATGATCTAGATAATACAAGTCATAAAAATAATTAAATCACCTCTTAGGCATATATTCGAAATTTTCGAGAATAATAGAGAAAATAGGATAAAATTATAATTCACACCTATTATAGATACTCATGTCAATCTCGATCAAAACATACCATATATATCATAATATATGATTTAGATACCATAGATAATTAAATGGTATCATTTCATGTGTTAAAACCATAGTTTATATAATTTGGTTTTCAAAACCTATTTCAAAATTATCGAATTTAAACGCCAAAATTCAATTTAATATTTATTAATACTGTAATTATATAAAATAATAATAGGAAATTAAATATAATAATTTCCAGCATTAAACTCATTTTTCAAAACGCCCTCAGACGCGACGCTCAAAACGCCTCAAACGCTCAAAATCGACTCATCTCAAAATGGTCGAGTAAGTTCGACTTACTTAATAAATATATTCCATTTAATATAGGAATTAAGATGGAAATTAATTCCAAGCTTTCCGCTTAGGAAATTCCATAAGATAACGACGCTCAACACTGCTCGACGTTAAAATAATACTCGAATATAAAATAGGAATTCACAATTCAATGAATAATACGCTTATAAACTTCTATTTCTAAATTCACAATTTAGAAATAATATCGCTTACAAAATACCGCTTACAAAATACCGCTTACAAAATAATAACGCTTATAAACTTCTATTTCTAAATTCACAATCTCAGTGAATATAAAATAGAATTGCCTTCAGAATAATCGAAACCATTATTCGCTATCATCATGAATCACAATTCCTAATTTACGGTTTCAAAACCGTAATAGCATCTAATTCACGGATATTACATCCACCCCTTAAAAGAAATTTTGTCCCAAATTTGCATACCTCATAAAGTACGGGGTATCTTCAGTATCTTAACATCTTATCTTTCCACGTGTTTTCCTTTGTCCATGGTTCTTCCATCGATTTTCATTAAAACCCAAACTTGATTCCTTAATCGCTTAATCCACGATCAAATTAGTCGAGATTTTCATCATAACTCATCCGAGTCGAGGTCACGCCATCATGTCGTTTACGTGACGGTCATTTGATTTCTTAACTACATGTGGAAAAAATATTTCAGATTTTTCCGAATTTGCGGAATACCGTTAGGCTAGTAGCCTATTATTAGAGCTCGTAAGGTTCTACAAAACGTGGTCTCAGATTCTCAGATCCGATTTTTAATTTCTAGACGGAGAAATCTTAAGAAACTTAATCCGCATTTAAAAAATGCACCGATACGCACGTCAGACTTTTGTCTCCCCAGCTTTTCTTATTCTTTGCCTTATCAGGCGATATCTCACAAGCCGCCACACGCCGAACTTTATACCTTGCTCACCTACTTTGTTATACAAAGTGGTCAAGATACTTTTCAAGACAATGTCTCATAAGCTATATCGATCCGTTGGTCGACTGCTCACAGTACATAACTTAACAAGTGGTACGACACGTCTATCACTTGCACCTCGTTTAACATTTATGTTCTCATCGTATCCTTAAACGCTCATACTATCCTTTGTTCGCTCCGCAACTATGTTAAGGTTCAACCTGTTTAACTCTTCGGGAGTTAGTTCAAAATCTGGTACTTCGAGTCTCTATCTCAAGCAATAGGTTTTGTACTTCCGTAAATATACAATTCCTTTTGTACGCCCGAGCTTAACTTATCGGATCACGAGTCATCCGAGTAGCGAGACAAAACATAATAGAGTCAATCCACTACTACCTATAGTAGTGCGACCTTTATGACTTTCGCGTAACTCCTATAAGATTCATCAACATCATTCCATTTTCATTCGTAGCTCTAGAGATTATAACCTCTTATAAGGCCTTCGATATAATGCCTTCACTTGTTGGTAACCTAGACATTGCTCGACAATCATTGTTACATCTCGCTCATTCCTTACTATCTAACTTTTCTCATGAATCGTAACATATCTTAAAGTTGTCTAGTCAAGGTAAGAGAAGGGTCATGACTTATTCTCGTTTCATCTCTCACTTATTATTGCTTAGAGATATTTATATATATATAATCCTTCTTAGATTTATATAACATTGCCTTAAAATTCTTCACCTTTCATTCCTTATCTTAATTTGTATTCTACTCCCATCTCCATTCTCTTTTAGTCATATGTCACCTGTGAGAGTACAACTTACGCTCACACGAATGCCCGACTATTTCGTTTCATTTTCTTAAACTTTCCAATGAGTTTTCCTTTCTCGTGGGACATACTATGATTTAGGTTGAATTTTATAACTCGTATTAGATTCTACATTTACCATCCTCGTGTGATCATTTATCACACTTATAATCTTTTACTAATTCGAGCCATCTTTCTCATTCTCGTATCCGATTTCTTGCTCAAGAATAAATTCAAACTTTTGTAAATTGAGAAGGGTTCTTAACTTATCATTATAGGAGTGATGTCTTCAAGACTTTGTATTTATACCATCGCCACTATTTCAAGTCGTGAGTTGGGAAATTCTATTCATGTACAAGTCATCGGATCATAAGTCTATTATCTTTCTCATATTAATACATAGCCTCTTTATTACTCCACGTAATTTCATTCCTTTGGGGTAGCTATGTTATTGGTCTTGCTACTTTAGAGAGTTCTCAAGGGTTTTGATAGCACAATTAATCTATGAAATTGCTCATCTTATCTTAGGTCATCAAGCGACTTTCATTCTTAATTGCTTTGCCTTTGTCGTCACATTGATTTCTTCTAAGGATACTATATACCGAGGAATATTTCTTCTTACCGAAATTCACATACAGATTGCAAAATCTGCCCGCTCTTAAAAGTCGGAAATGCCCTTCAATGTTCTTATGTTCTTCTTCGTCTTGAATAGGTAAGAAATTACACCGAGCTTCAAGTCTCAAGGCGAATCAAATCTAGTCCCCACCGCCTCAAGGAATCTAACTCATAGCTACCGTAGTCGGGTAGCTTTATTTCTCAGCTTGTCAAAGGAAAGGACCAAAAGCTCAATTCATAGCTCTAATTCCGTTCTCGACCAGGAGAGTCGAATTGAAAGTTAAGATAAAATTTTCTAAGTACGAGAACACCGAGTTTTGAGGTTCATGATCGTCGGTGCATTTGTCATCCGAATGGCCTAACTATTATCTCATAGCAATATCTCTTAACTATTCACATTCGATTTGATACCATTCTACTAGACCATATAATATTATACCAAAATGCCTAAATGAGGACTTTTTATTCATTATCTACAAGGGTCGGTTTATCGAATCGATAAGCATGCCTAGTTCTTTTTACACCCAAAATTTCGACACCACATTTAACATATTCACAAATATTCCAACTACGCTTATTTTACTCATTCTAACCATATTATCTACATACGAGTCTCATATTATCATAGGTTCGTGTCTCGAGTGACCTTCGGAGTCGCATCTTTCGCTTAGAAACTCGTCATTTCGACACGCTTACCTCATATATCCGACGATCTTTCTTCAAAGAGTCGTGGTCACACCGCCCCTCGCTTCTTCTTCAATACCGTGGTTGGTGTTACTTTATCGAAGAAGGTCGAGTTGGTAAGTGGTAATACCCTAATCCTGGGGCGATAAGGTCCTCGCCCTTTGCCCTTCTCGCCTTATTGGTACCATTGACGCACAGACGGGGCATTGGAACATTAGGTACAACATTCTCGTCACGCCGTGTGTAAATTGCCGGGACAGGACGAGTGCTTATAGGTGCGCTCCATACGCATCATGAGTATACTTGACTCTGCTGACAACCTCGTAAGTCCGCCTGCATTTGAATTTGTATCATGGAGAAAATATTCTCGACACATCCTTTGCAAAACCCCGCTAATGCTGGCAAACGACCGATAAGTCGTTGATACCATCCTCATTTGTCACTCTATAACTTTGAGGCCCATCTAGAGGTGTAAAATTTTCTCCAAAACTGTTTCTAAATCCATGCCTAGCTCATAATAAAAGAGCCGATACGCTGTGGAGTTATAAATTGTAGCCTTGGGTTACCTTCACCGTTAAACACCCTTTTTCCCGCCATTCAGTATGGATATTTTTAGATAAGTTCGACTTAATTTAAGCTATGGAGGAATCTTTAAACAAGAATGATCTCTTAAAGAATTATACACTTTAAGACGATATAACCCGTATATAACTCATACACTTATCTTAATATCATTTTACGCCTACTCCTTCAACAGATACTTAATTTTAATAGTAATTCTTACTAATTCACGTTATAAATCGATTTCCAATCTATTCCTTTGTAAAGTCATATTTCGATTTGTCACGTAAATCATGAACTTTATTAATATTTTCTTTAAACATTAATCCATTTATCCATAATCCTTATTGTTCAATTATAACGCTTATTAAATAATACGCTTCGTTATAACATAGTGATCCATGTTTATAAAATTTTATAATTCCAATATGTCTAAAATAATATTTAGACATATAATATATTATCACTCCTAATTAAAAGGATTTAAAATCCTTATAGTTCTTTAATGCTTCTAAATTTTAAATTACCAAATGATTTCCAAGAATTTTTTAAATTCATATAGTGTATTATTATACACTTATGGTCTTTAATATGTATTAATATCATCCATGTATCAATCGATCATCACCATGTTCACATGTCATATTTCACCTAGGGAGTTCCAACACTTCAAATTTCAAGTATTTAATTTTCAAAGAAACAATTAAACAACTCAAGTGTCATACTTTGACGATTTATAACCTCGACTCAAAATACGTATGACCGACTAAAGATACATTCTGAAAACCTCTAAACATGTACTATAACTCTAAGAAGGAAGTCAACCCAAACGAGTCGTGGTTCTGAGATATAGGCTCAAAGTGGGCATCTCAAACTGACTTCTATACTTAGAAAAGTTTTCGTGATTTTATTTAGCTTAACGACGAGGGATTTTATGAGGCTCAGAACTTTTGACTCACAATACCAAAATGACTGAAAGATACCATTTTAGAAACCTTGTAATAAGAACTACATGTTTCATGAAGACCATACTGAAGATACTTGATGCATCGAGAGATAAGAGTTCAAAGTTAACTAGTTGGAAAGGACAACATTCAAGAGTGACTTTGGTCATGAAAGATATACCTATAAAACTTGGTTTGAGATCAAACTTTCCAGATCACAACTAGATATGGTAAGGAACATTTCTTATGAAGAAACCCAAGTTAAATTCGACTACAAATGGCTTGAACATCTCACGAAAAGTCGGACTCGTAGGTTCATTAACAGGAAATCGACTAAGGCTGCTTGACAAAACACCCATCAGAATGTGTCAACTTTAAAATTCACCGTGAGTTCATTATAAGAAATCTGAATGCAACCAATCAATCATTGAAAAGATGTTATTTCAATTTAGAGACAACGCTTTTTTAAGATTCGTGATAATCTTTTCTGACTCAAACCATCAAGTATGACTTAACGCCGACTTACCTTGTCACCTAAGTACTAATTAGTGAAGCAATAAACATCGATATGAAATAGGTTGACTTATTCCGTCACCCAAATGTTTCGCATCAAGAAATGATACATCAAGAAATCAGACGAAGGAAAATCACTAGACGAGATATTTTTCCTATGATACATGGACGTGACGACTTGCGGTTTTACCAAGATTGGTAAAGAAGTTATACCTTCACACGATTGTTACGATAATAAAGTTATGAATAAGATACTCTTTAGCATTGATGCAAGAATAAAAGCAAGAAAAGTATATGATATCCGTGAGATATGAATCCCCTTTTATGTCATAACAAGAGAGATTACAACTTATCTTTAATATAGTTGGTTGTCCTTAAAACCTCGTTAGTAGGTTGACATGTTTAAAAGAGTAAAGATGCACACAAGATATTCTTTTCAAAGAATATATATATATAAGGAAATGATAGCATCTCGTAAAATAGATCTCACCTTATACTCAAATGAGATTATGCTGAGCATAATCGATTCCAAGTAGTCAAAACTGTTAAACGAATGATAATGAGATTAAGGAATCATAATCTTGAGATTGTGTGAACGAGGATAGCCTAGTATGTAAATCAAGTGTGAAGAAAATATCTTCAAAGCCAAGACATGGAAGAGAGATGCTTGAATTTAAGTTATGGTGTACTAATGACTTACCAAGCCCATAACGACAATGATAACTGGTCTAGTCCGTAGTGGAACCGAATTATTACGAAAGTAAGATTACTCAAATACCGTGTCCAAGAAAAGTGGACAAAAGTCGGAAAACCTAAAGAAACTATGAGCTATACGATTATAAGATAGTCACGACATAATATAAGTTCAGAGACATATGGCTCGATAAATAAGAATTTCCTGAGAAGAGTTAAAGTAAGGATATATGAGAAATATATTCCTAAGATCGATGAAGTAAAAGGGATGAGTCATTCATACCGATTAGAATGAATGAAAGTGCTAGAGACACGACATCTCTACAGAAGACTTAATTATCGAATATCAATATCAACGGATAGTTGATAGACCTAACCACAAATGCTATTAGTAAAAGTGTAACGATACACGATAACCGAGAAGTATAGGTTGAATCGGCAAGTAGGTCCGTAGGGAACATAATGTCACAATGGAAAGGACAAAGATATATGAATTAGATGTTCACTTAAATAAACGGAACACCAGAGTAAAGCCTATACTGCGACCGAAAAGTAACAAACAAAACCCAAAAGGCATGATAGGTATGAGGAAATTTCTCGATACCTATAAGATTTGTTCAATTAGGTGCTTCGCTGACAACGCGCACGCAAGAACACGGAACCCAATTTAGGTAAGCGATCAAGATTTAGAACCTCCTTACCTATACGAAAATCACGGCCATCGCAAGAGTTGCTCAGCATGAATCGAGCCTCAGAATCGCTTAAAGTTCTATCCAATGATTCAATCATTATATCTATGAGGAATGTAGATATAATTTAGAGACAAGAAGTTTCGAAGTCTATTCACGTGATCAAGGCTCCGGCCAAATCTTTTCGTAAAAGGGTTTTTAGCATTACGATATTATCTACTATTCGCATGCGAATAAATTTAGAGCGATACACTAAGGGTGTAGACGAAATGAGTATTAAGACGAGTGTCATGAGTCAGTCATAAGTAGTCTATGTTATATACGCCTTAAAGTGTATACTTCCTTAAAAGATCCTTCTTGTTTAAAAATTCTTCCATTGCTTAAATTAAGTCGAACTTATTAGAAATATCCGCTACAAATGGCGTAAAACCAAGTTTAACGGTAAGAGATTAACCAGGCCTACAAGCATGGACCTCACACGAGAAGATCGGCTTTTATTATGTAACTGCATGGATTTAGAACAGATTTGGAGAAAATTTACACCTCTAGATGGACGCCAAAGTTATAGAGTGACAAACGAGGATGGTATCCAACCATTTCCGCTGCTTACAAATGACAAGGTGATTTTGCAAAAGAAGTTTCAAAAGAATATTTCTCCATGATAAAATTCCAAAGGTCAAGGCATTACTGTGATTTGTCAATGCTCAAGTATACCCATAATACGTATGAACGGCACCTACAAGTACTTGTCCTAGTCCTCGCAAGTTACACCGCACATGACATGATAGAATGTTCGCATCTAATGTTCCAAATGCCACCCCACGCCCCGTGCCGTACTAGTAAGAGACGAGGGGCAAAAGGACAGATCTTATCGCCTCGCGATTGGAGAATTACCGCTACCAACCCAGCATACATTCTAATAAAAGTAACACCAACTTCGTATTGAAGAAGAAACGGGAAGCGACCGCTCTCTCGAGAGAACAATCCTGGAGTATGAAACAAAACGCATTTAGAGAAAGGCAAGTTTCAAGGAGGAGTACTGACCCGAAGGTCACTCAGACATAGAATCCAGATCCTATACGACTTATATGTAGATAATGGATCATGATGAAAACGTGTGATTATAATATGTAAAATAAACGAGTCTGAAAATTTTATGAATATGTGGAGGTGTCAAAATTGGGTGTAAATAATCAGACACCGTAATCCCGCTAATAGACCGACCGTAGTAATGTATGAAAAGTCCTCACGAGGCATTTTTGATGAAATATTATATGGCCTTTATAGAATGGTATCCGAATATTAAAACGAATCATTCCGAATAAGATATGGCTACTATGAGATAATAAAGTTTATCGGACTCGACAAATACACCAACCTTGATCATGAACCTCAAAAGTCGAGTGTTCCACACGCATTTAGAAATTTTATCTTAATCTTTATGGATGATGTTCTTATCTATTCAAAGGACGAGAAAGAACATAAAGAACATCCAAAGGCGCCTTTACGACTTTTAAGAGTCGTGATTTTCAAGCAGATTGTGAATTTCGCGAGAAGAAGAAATATTCCTCGCATATAGTATCCTTAGAAGAAATCAATGGACCGACAAAGGCAAAAGCAATATAAGAATCGAAAAGCTCTAAAAGAGACCCAAATGAAATACGGATAGATAATCACACGATGGCCCAAAACAGCAGAATAGGCTATGAAGAGAAGATCAAATAGACTCCTATGACATAATAAGAACTTCAACTAGAGTTCGAGAGAAGAAATGTGGATACAAATGAAAGACGGCTCAATTAGTAAAAGATTATAAGTGTGATAAATGATCACCGAGGATGGTAAATGTAATCTAATACCGAGTTATAAAATTCAACCTAAATCATAGATATCCCAATGTAAAAGGAAAACTCATCGAAAGTTTAAGAAAATGAGAAGTAAATATGGGCATTCAATGACAACGAAGTTGTACTCTCACACCCAAGGTGACATATGACTAAAAAGAGAGAATGAGATGGAGAATACAAATTAAGATAAGGAATGAAAGTCAAGAATTTTAAGGAGTTACCGACAATGTTATATCGCCTAAAGAAGGATTATATATATAAATATCTCCAAGCAATAATAAGTCGGAGATGAAACCAAGAATGAAGTCACACTCCTTCTTACCGCCTACCAGACAACTTTAAGATATGTTACGATTTACGAAAAGTTAGATAGTAAGGAACTGAATCGAGACGTAACCATGATTGTCAGCAATGTCTCTACACAACAAGTGAAGGCATTATATCAAAGGCCTTATAAGAGGTTATAACTTAGAGCTACACGAATGAAAATGAAATGATGTAGCAATGAATCTTATGACAGTTCTCGCTAAAGTCATAAAGAAGTCGCACTACTATACGGGTAGTAGGGATCGACTCACCAATTATGTTTTGTCTCGCCACTGGATGACCTCAGAACCGATAAGTTAAGCTCGACGCACAAAAGGAATTGATATTTACTGGAGTACCAAAACCTATCGTCGACAGAGACCCAAGAGTACCCCTAGATTTTAACCAACTCCCGAAAAGAGTAAAAACGAGGTCAACCTAATATAGCGTCGCCAAGCGTATGGGCTATAAAAGGACAAGATTAACGCTTAAGGATAGATGAGAACATAAATGTTAAACCCGGATGCAAGTGAGAACGATTGACCACTTGTTAAGTTATGTACAACCGTAGTCCAACCAACGATCAATATAAATTTACGAGGCATCAGCATCGAAAGAATATCGACCACCACTTTATCGAACAAAGATAGCAGAGGTATAAAGTTCCCGACGTGTTAAACGATCGAGATATCTGCCAATAAGGCAAAGAATAAGAAAAGCTATGACGACAAAAGTCTTACGCCGACACGAACTGAAATGCATTTTAAAGCGGAATTAAGTTTCTTAAGATTTCTCCATCTGAGAAATTACAAAATCGACACGAGAATGCCGAGACCACGCTTTGTAGAACCTCATGAGTTTAATAATAATAGCCTAGTAGCTCTATAACTTGGTATTCCTACCAAATTCGGAAAATACTAAATATTTTTTCCACATGTCATAGTTAAGAAATACGAAATGACCCAATTCACGTAACCAACATGATGACGTGACCTTTGACTCGTATGAGTTATGATGAAAATTACACTAATTTGATCATTTATTCAACGATTAAGAATCAAGTTCGGTTTTAATGAAAATCCAATGGAAACCATGGACAAAAGGGAAAACACGGAAAGATAAGATGTTAAGATACAAAGATACCCCATACTTTATGAGGTATGCAAATTTCGGGACGAAATTTTTTTATGGGGTAGATGTATATCCAGAATTAGATTAATTACTTTTAAACCCGAAATTAGAATTACCGTGATATTCAATCAAGAAGATATTAATAATGGTTTCGATTATTTACGGCGAACCAATTCTATTTTATATTCACTATGAATTGTGAATTTAGAAATGAAGTTTGTAAAGCATATCGACAAGATTATTTTAACGCCGAACGCCAACGAACGCCAAGATTTTATGGAATTTCCGAGAGAAAGCTTGGAATTAATTTCCATCTTAACTCCTATATTAAATGGAATATATTTATTAAGTAAGTACGAACACTACCACCATTTTGAGATGAGTCGATTTTGAACGCTTTGAGACGTTGAACGCCAACGCTCTAGAGACGCTTGAAAACGAGTTTAATGTTCAGAAATTATTATATTTAATTTCCTATTATTATTTTATATAATTACAGTATTAATATATATTAAATTGAATTTTGAGCGCTTAATTGATAATTTTAAATGGATTTTAAAACCCAAATTATATAAACTATGGTTTTAATACATGAAATGATACCATTTAATTATCCTATGGTATCTAAATCATATATTATGATATATGAGTATGTTTTGATCGAGATCGACTGAGTATCAATAATAGGTGTGAATTATAATTTTATCCTATTTCTCTATTATTCTAAAATTTTAATATATGCCCAAGAGGTGATTTAATTATTTTTACACAGATTTTATACCCATGATCATGTATGATATATATATTGCATTAATGTACAAAAAGAAAATAAATCCACCTATTTGGACCCCTAAACCTTAGGCTATCATGAATGGACAAGCATGCGCTCACCTCCTTTAACACCCAACGCATGGAAAGCCTTTCTAGCCTACACTAATCATCCCCACACTCTACACACTCAACCATGATTCCTATTGTGTGTGTGTGTGCCTAGAGAGAGATATACATGAAACTCTTCCCATACACTTCATTTCACTCATAATACATTTTCTCCTCTCTCCCCAAAATTTTCAGACCTCCTCTCCTTTCTCTCTTCTTCTTCTCCTACATCATTTCCACTATGGAAGAGAGAGCTCAAGCTCCATCTCTCTCATTCATCTTCAAATTCGTGACTAAGGTATAACTATCTCTTATGACTCTTAAACATGATTAAATCATACTTGCATGGTTAGATTGATGATCTTGGTGGTGATTTTGGTGATAGATTCACCATTTTCGTGGTTATATGAAATGCATACAAAAAGAATAAGCTTAAAACTGAAAACTGGAAGTATGTTACGAAAACAGTAACTCATAAAATTATTTGACAAAGTTATAGTGGTCCATGAATGTAAAATTTTACTATGTTGAAATTAAACATGTCTATTACGTCTCTGTAAAATTTAAAGTCAATCCAACTTTATTTTATATTTTAATTCTATTTTCAAAAACACTGCACAAATCTGTAAAATTTCGGTGTTCATCACCACGGTCCGTGGCTTTGTTTCGAGTTTGGCTAATGGTAAAACTCTAAAAATTGGCATAAACATAAATTAGTATGTCTCGAAGATCTATGTAAATTTTCAGAATTTTCTAAAATTTTACTATTTATTCCAGATTTTCAAACGAACTGCACAAAACTGTCACTATAGTGATAGCTTGTAGTAAAATATTTTTATCTCCCAATCTATTTTGAATCATTGAGTAAGGATTTTTCTGGATTAAATTAGACTTAATGGATTTTAATATGATTGGTTGCATTCCCGGATTCCTTATAATGAACTCACGGTGAATTTTTAAAGTTGAACATTACAGTAGGTGTTTTTGTCAAACTGCCTTAGTCTATTTCTTTGTTAATGAACCCTACGAGTCCGACTTTATGTGAGATGTTCAAGCCATTTGTAGTCCGAATTTGACTTGAGTTTCTTCATAAGAAATGTTCCTTACCATATCTAGTTGTGATCTGGAAAGTTTGATCTCAAACCAAGTTTTATAGGTATACTTTTCACTGACCCAAAGTCACCTACTTGAATGTTGTCCTTCCAACTAGTTAACTTTGAACTATTTATCTCTCGATGCATCAAGTATCTTCCAGTATGGTCTTCATGAAACATGTAGTTCTTATTACAAGGTTTCTAAATGGTATCTTTCAGTCATTTTGGTATTGTGAGTCAAAGTTACGAGCCTCGCAAAATCCCGTCGTTAAGCTAAATCTGAAACTGAAAATTTCTAAGTATAGAAGTCATTGAGTTGCCCACTTTGAGACCCTATATCTCAAGAACCACGACTCGCTTGGGCGACTTCCTCTTAGAACTTATAGTACATGTTTAGAGGTTTTCAGAATTTATCTTTGTACGGTCACACGATTTTGAGTCGAGAGTTATAAATCGTCAAAGTATGACACTTGAGTTGTTTTAAGTCGCTTTTGCCGAAAATTAAATACTTGAAATTTGACTCATGTTGGAACTCCCTAGGTGAAATATGCCTTATGTGAACATGGTGATGATCGATTGATACATGGATGATATTACATATTAAAGACCATAAGTGTATAATAATACACTATATGAATTTACAAAAATTTTGGAAATCATTTGGTAATTTTAAGAATTTCCGAGAGCATTAAAAGAACTATAAGATTTTAAATCCTTTAATTAGGAGGATAATATATTATATGTCTAAATATTATTTAGAATATTGGGAATTTATAAAATTTTATAAACATGGATCACTATGTTATAACGAAACGCTTTATTTAATAAACGTTATAACGAACAAGGATTATGGATAAATGGATTAATGTTTAAAGAAAAATATTAATAAAGTTCATCGATTTACGTGACAAATCGAGAAATATGACTTTTTAAAAGGAATCGATTGAAATCGATTTATAACGTGAATTAGTAAGAAATTACTATTAAAAATTCAGATGTCGAGAAACGATAATACGCCGAACGCTTAAACCGAAAGGTTAAACGAATAATTGAACTGTCTCAAGAACGAGAACGGTTCAATTGAAATACGAATTGAAAAGCGTATTGAATTCGTAAGAAATTCAGTTTATATCGATGTAGAATATCGGTTTATTCTAGACTTCGAGAGTCTCGAGAAACGAGAACGATGTCCTAAAACATCGCTTACGTAGCGGTGACGCGACGCGACGACCGGGCTGACGAGCAATCAAACTTAAGAACTCAAGTTAGGATCAACCATAGTCCGTGGGCTTATCTTCAAAATGTGGGCCTTTTCTACCCCACTAAGAATTGCTTTATCGTTATTCCAAACGAGTTTATTTACAAAGACTTATTCTACAAACCGCTTAACAAATGTTTCACCGCACACCGCCAAAATATTTCTTTGTGTATGGATCCTATCCGCTTGCCGGTAGGGTCAGTGGAGATGGTTGAACTTTATTACGACAAGTTATGTCATTCGGGTCGCCCAACCTTTTTAATGTCCGGTCCGTGGATGATAAACACCGCTAGATTCGGAAGGTTGAACTATACCGTGTTAACATATGCGCAGAGTGACTGTGTCAGACGGATTACGGCCGGTCACGGCGTCAGATGGGAGGCCTCTCGACGCTCATTATTTATTATTATTACTGATGACTATGAGATACGGACCATACACACCAAGAAAATGCTTGCTTACTTTTACTTAATTGAATGATTTGTAAATGCAGCATTTTCAATTAAACCCTCGCGACTTACTCCGATATTTGCAACAGAATTAAAATTATCAAATGTTTTCGCATGAGTCCACTAAGTATTCTCTGACTCAACTCGCATGTTTGTTTTAAATGCAGTGTGGAGTGATGATGGATGCAAGTTGTCACTAATAGGAATATTGTCAAAAGTTTATACTTGATAGACATCGCATATGTACATATCACATGTTTTCTCCGCAAGAACTTAAGTTATGTACTAAAATCCAAGAACATGCTCACATATGAATTACGGCTTTGTTATGAGAATTCGCTTAATTGTACTGCTAGAGTTAAATCCTTCTAAATCCTACTTAGATTTAGGGATGACAGAGATTCGTCATACCCACTTTGCTAAGGATAGCCAAGTCGGAAAATCGCGACAGAGGGGTTAGAAGAGGATAGAAAGGATGATTCTGAATGAACCGATTTGAACGAGAATTACCCAAATGAAACATAGACAAAAGGAGTCACCACAAGGATCGCACAATAAGTTCATACATTAGCTCACCATGAAGGTTCGAGCATTAGATGAGTACAAAAACGAGTGTTCGCAGTGAATATGAAATTAAGATACATGTATGAGGACAGCATCTTCCCCAAGAGTTTATCTAAAAGTCCGACAAAAGCCCGCCTAGCACTCCACCTTCATCCATCATCGTCAACCCGCACATTTAGAATATATGCGGTCGAGTACAAAGCACTCAAGGGTCACATTGCCGAAAGATAATATAATTGTCAAGCCATTCCAACAAAGAATGCAAGATTTTGACGAAAAGGCCCAAGCTTACTAAATTTTTGTGAATCTTAAAGTTCGATCGATCGCCTAAGTTTTTGAACCACCATATTCAGAATTATTGTTGGTCCCGAAGAGGCTCCTTCCACGGTCACCGGACCGTCAACCTCAGGATGACTCTCGGTCACTAGGTACACAAACCGCCTACGGGTCCATAGACAGACTCGATTGATTCTCGGTTTTGGCATAGCCAAACACAGATAGGTATCATACATAAATCTCAAAACATTTATGGCAAGACAATATTTCAAACATTTTCAGCTCAAAGATTTTAAAAAGAAATAATCATTGAATGAATCATTTGATTTTGTCATATATAAGAAAGCCCACCTACAACACTATTGCTCACAAGTTCAGCATTCCCTTCGTCGATGTATGCCACACCCCGTCAGTCCGACCTTTATTACAAGAAAATAAATAAGAAGTCCAAAAAAGGACCATTCTTATCGAAAGAATTCCTAAATCTTATTTGATAAGATTTTATTAGAAATCTTGTTCTAATTAAGCTTTACTAATCAATATTAATAATATCGATAATTCTAGCTCATTCTTTGATGTCTAGAAATTAAAGGACGCTCTGCTCATAAAACCCAAAGAGAACCCAGAGGTCAGGAAGACCTAGAGGAGGTAGAACCCTAGCAAGAACCGAGGATAATCCCCAACCACCGCCCACCTCAACCCGATCGTAGGATCAAGAACTATTTCGAGGCAAAACCTCCTGCTTTTAACTGAAGGGAGTTCGAAGGTTCTAACAATGGGTTAGAGCCATTGAACGGATTTTTACTTTGCAATGCACGGAAAGGATGTCGTAGGTTACCTTCCCCTGATCGGACCACGACTCCTCGATGGCGGAAAGAAGACCTTTTTCATCAAATTCTGAGGAATTCTCGTGGAGGATTTCAAGAGGAGCAGATGAGAAGACATCCCAAGAGCTATAAGAGAAAGAGGCAGAATTTTTCCCGCTAAAGCAAGAAAGGATGTCAGATCGACTATGATCGCACCTTCGCGAAATGTCAGATATGCACCAATCGTGGACACCGACTTGAAAATGTCGGAAAAGTTCTGTCGTGGCTAAGAATGGAGATACGATGATCTCTTCGCCCCACGGAGACCTATCTTACACAAGCTCTCACACTAGCTTTTGATATTGAGGCGCCATGACGAGAATAAGTCGGTGTCGCCTCGCATACACGGTAATACTGGACAAAGCAAGAGGAATCGGAGCCCAACCAAGGAATAACAACCCGAAACTATGGAGAAGTCAAGTCTACCGTGGCAAGGAAACACGTGCCAGGACAGAGTAAGAGAGCATTTATGCTCCACCGCAGGGGACCACAGAACACCAAGGGCACTCAATGCCCTAGATGCCATAGAGCACACAAGGGTGTGTACGCAAACGTGGTAAGTCAAATGCGGGCAACAGGCATTACGCCAACAATGCCAAAGGTCATCGCTCGGATATAAGGCAACCAACCGGCAATGCCACCACTAGGCTATACTACAACCCACCACCACAAGCTCCAACCCCAACCCCGCAACTCCAATGGCAACAACCCCAATCAACAACAACTCCAACAACAAGAATAACATAAAGAACAAGAACAATCCTCAATCGAGGGGCGCCCACCGCCCAACAAGCAGAGGCGCAACCACGCTCAACGCCAGAGCCAGCAACAGCCGGCAACAAATACGACGCCAGACTCGTCACCTCAGCCGGCTCAGTTAGGGCTCACGCCTCGGATAGGAGGCGAACAATGTAACCATAATGCGTGTATGGAGTTCTCCTCAACCTACCCGTATAGTATTGTTCGACACGGTGCTTCAGCATTCTTTTATTGCAAAATCATGCGAGAAATCCGGGCCTTAGTCTAAAAGATATCGTGATATAGGATCTCATCGCCTATAGAGGGATTACGATTACACACTTTGCTCGAACTCAGAGTCGATATTAGATCACTTAAGGTTCTCGCAACGATCTAAACATAATACCCATGGACGATGTAGACATAATCCTAGGAATGGACTGTTAGCTAAGAATCATTCCACGATTCTCTCGTAAGGAAAGGAAAATTTCGCTTCACCTTCTCGACAAAAGCTACGATTTCACGGATCAAGATGGGAAAGAGTCCCGATAGATCGTACCAAGCTAGGAGGATGATGAACCAAGGGATGCCATGCATTCCTTGTTTATTCAACGAAGAGGATAAACCCGGCGGTAGAAGACATTAAGTCGCCCAAGAATTTTCCGAGTATTTCGAGAATCTACCAGACCGCCTCGATAGACAACTAGAGTTTACCATCGACTTGGAGCCCTGATCAGCCCAAGGTCGGCGCGCTATAGGATGGCCCCAAGGAGCTATAAGAATGAAAATCCAAACCAAGAGCTTGGATCTAGGATTCATTAGCCGAGTGTTTCACCGGGAGCGCCTGCTTTGTTTGTTAAGAAAAGATGGTTCTTTGAGGACGTGCATCGATTATAGAGAGCTAAATAAGACGACACTAAAGAACAAATACCTTTACCCGAATTATGACCGCTTGATCAATTGCAGAGCGGTGTATTTCAAAATTGATCTTAAGTCGGATACCACCACGAAAATACGGCTCAAGATGTACCTAAGATCGCTGCTCGAACCGATATGGCCACTATGAGTTCATAGTTATGCCATTCGGATTAACCAATGCACCACCAGTATTCAAGGACCCCATGAACAGTATTTCATCAATTTTGATAAATTTGTTTTGGTCTTCATAGATGACATCCTTATTTATTCAAAGAATGAAGAGGAGCATATGAAATCTAAGAACGGTTTTGCAAACCTTGAGAATGAAAGACTTTGCTAAGTTTAGCAAATGTGAGTTTTGCAATAAGTTAGTTCTCGACACATCGTGTTCGCTGGTATAAAAAGATCCAAAAGTGAGGCCTGGCAAGAATGGAAATCACCAAGGACTCAAAGACGAGATCGAAGTTTCTAGGATTAGTCGGTTACTATAGAGATTCATCGAAGGATTCTCCAAAATTGCAAGGCCAATAACCCATTTACTGAAGGGAATCAAGTTCAATCGACGATGAGTGCAGATGAGTTTCCAAATACTCAAGGAAAAATGACCAAGGCACCTGCTAGCATCCAGCGGATAAGGGTATGTGGTCTATACCCACGATCTAAGACTGCTGGTTGTGTTTGAGCAGAAGGAAAAGTGATAGCTTATGCATCCCGACAACTCGACCCCACGATGAACTACCAACCCACGATTTGGAATTAGGCAGTAGTTCATGCCTAAAATTTGGAGACACCATCTCTATGGTGTGAGATGAGATTTTCACGACCACAAAGTTTGAAGTACCTTCGAACAAAGAGATTCAATATGAGATGTAGAAGACGGCTAGAATTAGTAAAAGATTACGACTGGGTATTAACTATCACCCGCAAGTGAATGTAAGTCGACGCCGAGTCGTAAGAGCATACCGAAAGTTAGGATGTCTCTTTATACAAGAGGAAAAACTCCTGAAGAGTTTGGTAAGAGAGGATTGAACGCGTTGAACCACCCAAGACAATGATGTCAGATCGCTACACTCACACCGACATCCGATCTAAGAAAAAGAATTGTCGGAGACAAAGGATGGAGGAAAAGTCTGAAAAGATCCGAAAGACTAAGGTCTCGAAGGATTCAAGAATTTCAAGAGGCGCGATAACGCCTTATTGTTTGAAGGTAGGATATGCTCGCGACGGAGTTTTAACCAATCATGAGCGAGGCTCACGAACGCCCTAACACCGCCCACCCAGCAAAGCATCTAAGAGTACCAAGACCAAGGAAAAATTTTGGGGAAGGCATGAACGAGACATAGCTTTTTCATAGAACGCTCTTGTTTGTCAACAGTGAAGGCTCGACCAACGTCTCACGGAAGTTACAACTGAAATCCCAATGGAAGTGGGACGATATAAGATGGATTTCTACAAGCTACCCAATCGAGAAGAAAACACCGCCATATGGGTAATTGTGGATAGACTTACCAAAAGTGCTCACTTTCTACCTATTCAAAGCACTTATGGATCCGATAAGTCGCCCATTGACGTACGGAAATTGTACGACTACATGGAGTGCCAAAATCTATTACCGATCGAGACTCCAAGTTCACATCCGTGTTGATTAGCTTGAGAGAACTGCACAGATTAACTTCAAGACAAGATTCCACCCACAAACCGATGGACATAGGAGAGAACGATCCAAATGCTAGAAGATATGCTTAGAATCAGATTTGGATCGAGGAAAATGGGAAGATATTTTACCTCGATTGAATTCTTACAACAACAACTATCAAGCGATCGACGCATGGCCCTAACGAAGCCTCAGATGGCAAGAAGTAGATCACCTCTTTATCGGATGAAGTCGAGAAAAGTCATAGGCCTGATGCGCTGAGCAAATGATCAAATCGTCGACAAATTAGGATGAGAATAAAAGAGGCTGTGAGCAATAAATCTTACGCCGACACGCTGTAGATCCGAACGCTTGAGGATGGAGACAAAGTATTTTTAAGGTCTCTACATCAAAGGATTGTCGTTTGCCCGAAGGAAGCTTAGACCCCGCTTCATAGGACCTTTGAGATCCCAGAAAGGATAGGTCCAAGAGTTTATAGGTTCGCTCTTCCGCCAAACCAGGAATGTCCATAATGTTTTCACGCCTCACAACGAAGTATGCTCACGACCCAGCACGTGATTCATCAAGACGACGTGATCCCCTGCTCTATATGAGCTATAAGGAAGAACCCGCAGCCATACTTGACCACAAAGTTCAAGAACCACGGAGCAAGTCGATTCTTAGTAAAGTAGTCATGGGCACACCACCACATGTGAAGCACGTGGAATGAAAGAATGAAGGAAAAATACCATCTATTTTTCTAGAGGTATCAAATTTCGGACTAAATTTTTCGTAAGGGGTGGAATGTAATATTCCAAAGAAACGAATATACGATTACGATTTTCAAACCGTAATTGTGGTTTTTCAATATTACTTTTTACGACATCGAATGTGATTTCGATCATATCGTTATAATCGAATTCTTTTCATAATTCAAATTGTGAATTAAAGGATTGAAATATTAAATATTCATAATATATTTTAACGTCAAACGCCGTATCAACGTTAGCTTTCATGAAATTTTCGCGAATGAAGCTTGGAATTAATTTCCATCTTAATTCCTTTATCAAATGGAATATATTTATTTAGTAAGTATGAACTTATCATGACCATTTTGAGATGGTCGATTTTGAACGCTTTGAGACGTTAACGCCAACGCCTGAGACGCTTTGAAAATGAGTTTAATGCTCGAAATTATAATAATTAATTTCTATTATTATTTTATATAATTTCATATTAATGATTATTAAAATCAATAATTGAGTTATAAACTCGATAATTCCAATTATGGAATTAAAACCCTAGTTTTCTAAACTATGGTTTTTGGCAATAAATGATACCATTAAATTATCATATGATATCTAAACTTTATAAATGATATATATGGATATTATTAAGCATTAAAAAAGTTTTGAACCATAGAACTCGATAGTTTTGTTTTATAAAATTGAAACCCTATTTTCTAAATTAGGTTTTTATGTGTAATAATTTTATCCTATGCTATTATTTAATATCTAAATCATATATATGATATATGTGTATGTTTGATCGAAATGTACATGAGTATCAATAATAGGTGTAATTTATATTTTTAATCCTATTTTTCCAATTTGGATCGATAATTTTATTATTACCTAAGTGATGATTTAATTATTTTATGACTTGTATTATATATCTATGACCTATTTTATGATTAATACAATGTATTAGGTGTATTTTAAAATAAAATCAGCCTAAACCCCCCATGCTACCGTTTTTCCCATTCTTCCCACGCACAATGATTTCTACTTTTATGCCAACATGTGGCTGCCAATTCTCTCCTCTTTTCGCTTCTGAAAATCGAGAGAGCGGAGAGAGTAGTAGGGGAGATTGCTCATTCATTCATTTACCTCTCAAACATTTTGAACACCAAAATCCTCTCCATCTCCCATTTCTCTAAGAAGAACCGAAGCCCCTCCCCCATTTTCGAAAGTTATCTTCCTCTCCTTTCTCTCTTCTTCTCCACTTCCCAAGCTGACATCTCCATTGCTCTTGTGATATTAACCATTCCTAAGGTAAACATGACCTAGTACCGATTCATCCTCACATTTATCAAGAAAATCATGTTTAAATATTCATATGTGTTTAATTTATATAGTATGTATATGTGTTTAAATGTTCTTATGGTATGTGATATTATACATATGTTCTTGAGGATTTTATTTGAAATACATGAGTATGTTTAGATAAACATAGGTTATGTGTATGAAATGTATGAACGATCTCGCCTATATTTTATTTTCAAACCATTGATGTATGGAAATAAATTTTAAAATTGTACAAAATTGTCGGATGAGACTAATACTTTTAGTATGTTTACATGTATTATCGATCTATATGTTTAAGACTATGTATGTTATTTAAAATTTTGGAAAACCCTAGCTTAAATTTATGGCTAATACCGTGAGCATTATGTATGTACTTCATGTATAATTTTATTTCAAGCTTGTAATAACATATTAATGCTTTAGAACCTTGATTAGATGTTTCTATGATTTAACTAGAATTTTTGAAAATCAATTGCTATTTTTAAAGGACCGAGAGCATTATAATTTATAGATCGGTGTATGATTTTATTTTGAACATGCAATGGTGTTTTAATGCTTTAGTATATTATTTATGCATTGTGTGAAATTATTAGAATTTTTGAAATCAAATACTATTTTAAATCAAATAAGCCGTGAGCTTGTGGCTCGAGGTGATGATTTAATTAGTTTTGATAAATATTATGATGTTATATTAGTATACTATAGTGTATTAACATAGTATATAATTGTTGAATTTTTAAATCAAATAACATATTGAATCAAGAAGTCGAGGCTATTGAGCTCCATATGGTGATGATTAAATGTTTTGGTTGATGTTATGATGTTACAATGTTATAATATAATTTTAATGATATTGAATTTATTTAGAATTTTTAGAAATTATTTGCTAATTATTCAGAATTATCCCCACGGGAAGCCCCTAGTCATGGACTCATGTGTCAGGAGCGCAAGCTTGTTTGCTCGCGCCAAGAATGGGTGCGCGAAGTTCGGCAGACGGAGAACGAGTTCTCCAATCGGGAATCCCATCAATGCTGGGAACGAAGTCTTTCCTGAAGCACGTCCGGTCCGGGGACGCCCACGCTTAGGCGGGGAGAATGTCACACGCTAGCCGTGATCCTTCCGCCGCACGCCCGTGTTTCGAGGGCAAGTCGTGCGAGGATCAACGCGAATGGCGAGTGTAGATCACGGCGCATACATGCATACTTCCGACGACGGGCACTCAACGGTTCCGCCTAATCTGGAACGCGCGAAGGCATTGAGCAAGACGATTGTCCGGGCGCCTGGACAAGCAAGGGGCTGCAATGTCGCTCTCGACGAGCCCCGCGCAGCTAAACCGCTTGTTGCCCAATGTCCCAAGAGTGGAAAACCTCACGCCGAGTGTGAAAGCGATAGGCGGCGTGATAAGATCTGTACATCCCCAAATCCCAAGTAGGATTTAGCAGATTAACTCTAAACATGTATAATTAAACAGGAATTCTCTAACAAAAAGTCAGAATTCATATGACAAGACATGTTCTTCGACTTTAGTACATAACTTAAGTTCTTGCAATCGAAACATGTGATATGTACATATGACGATGTACTATCAGGTATAAATCTTCAACGATCAATATTCCTATTGCCAACACGCCCATCCATCATTCTGCTCAACTCTCGCACATTTAAAAACAAACATCGTTGTAAGTACAATTATTGTACTGTGACTTATGCCAAAACATTTGATAATATTAGAATTATTACCAATATCGAGTAAGTCCAATGCGGTTTTAGTTAAAGGCCTTGTGCTTACTAAAATCATTTGCTCAAAAAGTAGCTTGCCAAGCATTTTCTTGGTGTATGGTCCAGATCTCATGTAATACATAATAATAATAACAACAACGCTATGAGGCTCCCATATACGACGCCGTGATAGGCCGTAATCGCAATCACACAAGCTCACTTCAGCATATATGTTAACACACAGATAGTTCCAACCTTCACGCCAATCCTAGCTGTGCATTTATCATCCGCATCAGATCTCCGACATTTAAAAAGGTCTACCAAATGACATAACTCATAGTCATAATAAAGTTCCAACTCTCACAATACTTACCCGGCAAACAGATAGATCCATACACAAAACGAAATATTTTGTGTAATGCAAGAAACATTTGATAACATGCTTAAAATAAGTAATCAGAATAAACTCATTTGGTATAAAGAAAGTCACATCAGCTGGGAAAAGGCCCACATTTTGAAGATAAGAAGCCCACCGACTATGGTTCGTCCCTAACTTGAGTTCTTAAGTTTGATTTGGCAACGCTTTTCAGGCCGTCTGGCCCACACCTTTACGAAAAGCGTATGTTTTAGTACATCGCTTCATTTCACGAGACTCTCAAGTCTAGAATAACCTCGATATTCTACATCGATATAAATCAATTCTTTAACGAATTCAATACGCTTTTAATTACGTATTTCAATTGAACCGCTCGCTCTTTCGGACACGTCAATTATATCGCTTAACCTTTCCGTTTAAATGTTCAACGATTTATACGCTCTCTACCTAATTTTTAATAGTAATTTCTTCACTAATTCATGTTATAAATCCATTTCCAATCGATTCCTTTCGTAGTCATATCTGATTTGTCACGAAATCATGAACTTTATTAATATTTTCTTAAACATTAATCCATTTATCCATAATCCTTATTGTTCAATTATAACGCTTATTAAAAAACATTTCGTTATAACATGTTGATCCATGTTTATAAAATTTTATATTCCTCAATATGTCTAAAATAATATTTAGACATATAATATATTATCACTCCTAATTAAAAGGATTTAAAACTTATAGTTCTTTTAATGCTCTAGGAAATTTAAATTACCAAATGATTTCCAAGAATTTTGTAGAATTTACATAGTGTATTATTATACATTATGGTCTTTAATATGTATTAAATCATCCATGTATCAATCGATCATCACCATATTCACATAAGGCATATTTCACCTAGGAGTTCCAACACTTAGTCAAATTTCAAGTATTTAATTTTCAAAAACCTTTAAACAACCAAGTGTCATACTTGACGATCTATAACCTCGTAAAAAATACGATAACCGCACAAAGACACATTCGAAACCTCTAAACATGTACGAAGTTCTAAGAAGGAAGTCGATCAAAAGAGTTGTGGTTCTGGAGAATAGGGTCTCAAGTGGCAACTCGAATCGACTTCTATACTTAGAATATTTTTCATGATTTCCAGATTTAGCTTAACGACGAAAGTGATTTTGGAGGCTCGAACTTTGACTCACAATACCAAAATGACTGCAAGATACCATTTTAGAAACCTTGTAATAAGAACTACATGTTTCATGAAGACCATACTGGAAGATACTTGATGCATCGAGAAACACGAGGTTCAAAGTCCTAGTTGGAATGGACAAATTTTCAAGAGGGACTTTGGGTCAATGAACAGTATACTTACAAGGCTTGGTTTGGGATCAAACTTTCCAGATAAAAACTAGACATGGTAAGGAACATTTCTAAAGAAACCCAAGTCAAATTCGGACTACAAATGGCTTGAACATCTCACGCAAAAATCGGACTCGTAGGGTTCATTAACAAAGAATTAGACCAAGGCGCTTTGACAAAAACACCCATCAGAATGCCAATAACTTTAAAAATTCATCGACGCCTTATTAAAACGAATCTAATAATGAGACCTATCGATTGAAAAGCCACTTGTGTCTAGTTTAATCCAGAAAAGCCTTACTCAATGATTCAAATAGATTGGGAGATAAAAATATTTTACTACAAGCTATCACTAGTGACAGATTTGAAATTAGCAAATTGTAGTTCATGCTAAAATTTGGAGCGACCATCTCTATGAGTGTGACGTGAGATCTTCACGATGACCACAAAAGCTAAGTATTTTTCGAACAAACTAGAGTCGAATATGAGCAAAGTAGAGATGGCTAGAGTTGGTAAAGAGATTATCGATCTCTATCTATATCACCCGCAAAGCGAATGTAGTAGCCGACGCCCGAGTCGTAAGAGCCATACCGAGTTAGATGTCTCTTTATACAAGAGGAAAACTCGCTGAAGAGTTTCAGAATGAAGATTGAACCGTTGAACCACCCCAAACACCAGAGTCAGATCGCTACACTCACACCGACATCCGATCTAAGAAAAGAATTGTCGAGAGACAAATAATGGAGGAAAAGTCGAAAAGATCCGAGAAAGAATAAGGTCCAAGGATTCAAGACTTCAAGAGGCACCGGATAACGCCTTATTGTTCAAGGTAGATAAGGCTCGACGACGCTGAGCTTCTGTAATCCAAATCATGAGCAGGCCTGACGATGTCCTACACCGCCCACCCAGCAAAAAAAGTACTTGGTGATGTTCATGACAAATCTTTCACTTTGTTTGTCAACAAGTGAAGGCTCAGACCAACGTTCCTACGGGAAGTTACAACCTGGAAATCCTCAATGGAAGTGGGACGATATTTATTAAAAGCTGTCAAGATTACTAGTTTTCCCTATTACCTACGCCTCTAGGTGAAAACAAGCAACCCAAACGGATCACAAGAATATGCTTCCTACGAATATCCTATCTCACCCACTCAAGGCTCATTCAGATATGCATTCGAGATCGATTGACAATTAATACAATTACGTAATTAACCGACAACTAGATATGCATCAAGATTGATCAAATCAACACATATAAATAAGCACAATCGAATCATAATCAAAGCCTGACGGTAAATGATAACAGAATCACAACATATAGATCGAATCATGCAAACCCTAGATTAGAACAAAACTAGCCGTACATAATAAACGAATAAAACTACGAGAACCATAAAACGGAAATTAAATATATAAAACCCGTGATGAAGGCTGGATGAACAATCGCTGGGCTTGAATCCAACCTCTAAAACGGAAATGTGAAAGATAGTCCGGACGAAACGTCTTGGATCGTAGACAAAACGAAAACTAATGAAGAACAATGCGAATCAACTCTAGAATGAAAAATAGATGGAACCTAAAGCTAAAAATCTGAAAACTTATGAAAATTGAGAAAAGAGGCTCGAATCGTAGGGTCTCAGCTAGCGGGGGTGTCGCATATATAGACACCCCAACCTAATTCCTTCGTCAGCCTGACTCGCGACACCCTTCGCGATCGCTAGGTCGATCGCTAGTATGCTCGTGGCTCTCGCCGCGCTGCCTCTGCGCTATTCGCGACTGACTAGCGGTCGCTAGCCACGGCTCGCGGAAATCGCAAGAATCTTTCTGCGCGGCTTGATCGCGGCACGAGATCGGCGCGCGGCCGGGTTCTCGCGCAGTTGCCTAGTGCCAGCCCAGCGACCGCCAGGTTGGTCGCTAGAAATAGTAGATGTGTATTTTGCTCGCGTCCTTGCTTCGATTTTCAACATATGGACCTACACAACACCAAAAGAACACCCAAGAGCAGATTTCTGTAAATAGATAAAACATTAAGAATCGATACGAAACGCACATTAAATGAGCTAAACTCATCTTCAAATATCAACTATAAACGTGTAAATGCGCTATCACTGTAGAGCAGGTTCAGAGAGGACACCAGAGATCGGAATTTCGCTCGTCCGTGGAGATTCGACGATGCGCAATTCCTCGAACCGCTTTAAACATTGAGTCAACGCTGTTCGTATGCCAACGCCACCTCAACTGAGGAAGAGGAGAGAAATAGGAAGATCGAGGAGAGGCAATCAGTGTTCAGAGGAACCAGAGCTGTCCAGTGATTCCGATGAACTGGTATTCTGAGAGAGAAAGCAACCTTAGGGAAGGAATTTCCATCCCATGCGGCAAGAGGGCGTGTGGAAAACCTGTGTGCCGAAATGCCGAGGAATCATTTGGGCGAGTGTGTTCCACCAAATTGTTCTTTTCAATCGCACAATAGTACTAGGTCCCTATAGATGTAAGGTCGACCCAAGCCGAATCTCTCAGAAGTTTAATGTGGCTACGGTTTTATGTCAAAACAGAGCAAAAGAAAACTAACGTCCTAACATAAGGGGCTGTCACGGAAAGGACGAAGAAGGAAATAAAATAAAGAGAAAGCGACGCACTGACAACAATAGGAATTGATAGATACACGGAATTGGAGACGTGTTCTAGGTTCAATCTATCCTCACAATTAATGAATCAGGACCAACGCACAATGCATGAACACCCACGCCTCACCAAACGGTCAACAATAACTAATCTCTTGAACGCTAACGTTAGACTCGAACTTAATGATAGGGATCTCAATCAACCAACCATCAACTACGAAGGATATTTTATCGCAAGGCACACGATACGCAAAACCCTAGCCACATATATCATTTATTCAACAACAAACCAATCTCTCGATCACTTATCACAAACTTATATTTAATATAAATCGCTTCCTCGATATCTTCATAATCAAACATAAGCATATAATCAACCTACACTATTTTCTTCGAACACAATGCATGAAGATCATAAATAAATAATTTATACGGAGAAAATCACAAATCATCAATCAATCAATCACGATTCAAGATAAGAACAATTAAACATATATTTCCCAACAATTCGATAATTTATCTCATGATAGAAATTAATCCAATCCCAATTACATAGACATAATCAAAACCAAAATCGAAACCATTCATGTAAAATTGCCTTCCAAAATCCGGAATCGCATAGCCCAATTGTTAATCCAAAGTACAAGAATTAAAAGGAAAGGAAAAGAAAGAAAAGAAAGAGGAAAGGGAATCGCACGCGAGTCCGAGAATAGGAGGCGCGGGTTTACGCGTAATCAAGATTATAGCCAATATCGCGCCCAGACCGGACGGATCCTCCACGGACCAGGCCTTCGTATTGGCGAATTATGGTTGCGTCAACACCGGCTTGGGCTCAGACCGGACGCAGTACGCGTGAACGGCCACGACGAGTTCCAGCCCAACACGCTGCTCGACGGATTCACTCGGTGCCAGACGCGACGCCAGCGTACCAGACGCGCTATTCTCTGATGACTTCATCTCGAACCGCCGACGAGCGCACATAACGCTGGGCCGCCTCGATCATTTCAACACCGACCCACAAGACCGGACGCGGGCCGTCTTTGCGCGCAGGAATTACGCTGGGTCAGTGGCCACCAGACCGGACGGAAGTGGCGTGGGACGACAAGAGGTCAAGGCATGCGCGGCGCGGGCATCGGCGCGGGCAGGCGACGGGCGCAGTGCGCGATTTAACATTTCGACTGCCTCCCTCGCCTCAACCCGACTACGCCCGCTTACGCCACGGACTCCGCGAGATGCTCTTCAATAAAGTTGATTCTGACAGATCCATCATCCAATTTATGCCGTTTTCTACAAAACATCGAAACAAACGAAATAAGTTCGAATCGACAAATATTAATCAAACCAACGG